>BPLR01004327.1:0-214571 GCA_021605095.1 Caerostris extrusa | reverse complement strand
CCTTCGTATAGCAACATTCGGCATTTAAAAACAAAACTAATGTTTTGATTTTCATGAATTTGATAGCAGAAGATGGGAAAAAACTTGATAGTTATTTATAGATCTATTTAGTTATAGTAAATATAGAACATAAATATATATTCTTTTAAATATTTATCCCTATAAATTATTGATTATTTTGAGATTGTTCTTATAACTTATATCGGCAATTGATACAGAAAATAAACAATTTTTATGATGCTGCCACTCATGAAAATACAAAACAAACAAGAAACTACTTTTTATTACAACTACTACTACTATTTTTTAAATAACTTATATTTGATTATCAAATAATTATTTTTTAATGCTGTTGAAATAAGTAAAGGTCTTATAACAACCGTTATTTGAATTCGCGCGAAAAATTTATTTTTTATTTTTAGGACGTTAGTTAACGGCGAAAACGTCGATCGAACGTTCCTTTTTAATGCTATTGACATAGTTAAGGTTTTGTGGTAACCGTTATTTGTATTCGTGCGAAAATGTAACTTTTCATTTTAGAACGTTAGTTCATAGAAGAAAAAGGCCGTAGGAACGCAGGATTTTCTGATGTTCTTTTTGTTTCCTTCATTCCTTAGATAAGAATGGGTACGGTATGCTCCAACAAAGGATACATCAGAATAAAATGTAAATTATTCTTTGTTGTTTTTTCCCTTTTTAAATAATTTTTATTTCAGCAATCAATTCGGCATCGTAAACAACATGAAATAGTTTTTGACATAGCAAAAATTTTTAAAAATGGCGTATTAACAAATAATTTTATCATACCAGCGATTATTATCTTTGTCAAAATGATACATTTATGTGAGTTAACCAAGCGTAATTCCACATAATAATTTAGTGATAAAGCGATTATTTTTTATAATAAATAATCGATGAGCGATTAAATTTGCCGTAAAGCAATTTAGGAATAAAATTTTTGGTTTTATTCCAAATTTTATGAAACGTGTTTTCATGTTAGAATAAATAATAAATTAAAAAGAAAAGATAATTTATAGTATTGTTTAATGTGCATAAGTGATTACTCTTACAAATCTGTCTACAATAAATTACGATAACAGAAGCGGGATGGGCCGTGAAGAACGAAATCAAACGATAGAATTGCTTTATCAAAAGTACAAGACATTTTTTTTTTCTTATTCCACATGATAGGCTGGCACACAGACCAAGTCCATGAATCAGTGTTCTCATAGAGGAGGGAAAGAGGCTGTGATGGAGCACCCGTAAGTAAGAAGTTTGAATCGGCTCCGGGTAGCTGAAGAATGAGCGCAGTGCCTTCCGGGAGGACTTTTAGGGAGAACTACCCCACATTTGCGTATCATATAGGAGAAAACTCCTCTATGTAATCCCGCTAACGAGGCAAGATGCTAATGCCATCGAGCCTCCTCGTTTTTTTGAAATAGTCTACAACAAAGCCTTCGGTGGGTTGGAAATCCGCCCTAATGCTCAGCAGCAGCGCACGTTGGCACGAGTCGAGCATAAGCCATTCTGCTTAAAATAAAACAATTCGTTTTTGAAAATATCTCGAAGCAAATTTTTATTATCGTTCAATCGACAGGGGATAATTTTAGTATTACACTTGAAATTCTCTTTGAGTTATTATCTTTTCCCTCATGAGAGCCCAGGGAATTTGTAGTAATTATTTTCGGGAAGGAAAACTTTCCTTAGAAAGTCTGAGATGTGAGCTGTTCCATCTCAAACATCATCGACTCTACATATAGTTTCAGGAAGTGATTGTAAAAGAGCATCGGACTTGGATCACTTTTCATTCTAACAGACTCATGAAATATATTTATCTTGAATACTTATTAAAGCATTGATACATTTGCTATTATGTTACTAAGATTAATTTGTTGTGTATCTCATGTGACCATCGACTCTACACATACAAATAAAATACCAACTTATGAAATATTACATTTAAATATTTCTAAACGAAATTATCTTTTAAATCTAGTTTTCATCTATCACTGCGCAAAACCAGTCTTTTAATTAAACTACTTTTCTGTCATTTTTTTTCTTGCTAATTTGATATTGTTTTTTTTTTTTTTTTGTTCTAATGCAGCTGGCAAACACTTAGACAGCTTGGATGCCTTAAGGCAATCGCTGCACAGACGTTGCTCACTTTGCATTACCCAGGGGGCGCGGAGTAACAATGCCCCCGCAACGCTCTACGATCATATTAGACCGGAACCTACGGTTTAAAGTGGATTCGAACCACTACAAACATCCATGGCACCGCCGGGACTCGAACCCGAAACCTGTGGTACCGAGCTCCAGAGCGCTAGCCACTCGGCCATCAGGCCCTTCAAAGAAGTTGTCTTTTTTCTTTTTTTTTTTTTTTTCCCCAATGCAGCTGGCAAACAGATATGGACGTCTTGGATGCCTTAAGGCAAGTGCTGCACAGACGTTGCTTACTTTGCATTACCCAGGGGGGCGGAGTAACAATGCCCCCGCAACGCTCTACGATCATATTAGACCGGGACCTAAGGTTTAAAGTGGATTCCGAACCACTACACACATCTATGGGACCGCCGGGACTCGAACCCGTAACCTGTGGTACCGAGCGCCAGAGCGCTAGCCACTCCGCCTTTCAGGCCCCTATTTGATTAAATATTATATCAGATATTATCATAGCCTAAAATAGTTTATTATTATAAATTTTTCAATGTCATCTTGTTATAAGGCTTCAAATCTATGTTCTTAGTTGGCCTAGAAGTTATCAAAAATGCGCTTTTAAGCACACCCGTATTCTAGGAATAGAATTTCCCCCCCACTTCTCAATTGCATTGAGGTGTTTTTCTTCAGAATCATACCAACGTTTCGATATGTTCCAGTATGTTCAACTACATGTGAAATTCGAATCGTATTTAATCGCTTCAACTCAACTCATATTGTGCCTTTTTATTGCGTAATAAATAATGAAAAAAATTTTAGTTTGAGTGCCATAATCAATCAGCAAAAACGCATTTCAAGGTATTTAGGGTAAGTTTATCCTGATATAATAATTTTACCTTTATTTTTGTGTTTCAAAACATTAAATTATGATCCTATTCCTTTCGAGCTGTAGTTTTCCTTACAATTTAACATTATATTGGCAATTTTTTTTTTTTCCATTTGAAAAGCTTTTTAATTACCATTTGAAACTATTCCAAGAATAAAAAATGACGTGCCATTAGGAATTAACAAGGTCTAGAGCAGGGGTGGCCAACCCGCGGCCCGCCACGAACATCTTTCCGGCCCGTGAGATTTACTACAATTTTACAAAATATATTATTTTATAATGGCCAAAGTAGTGAAAATCAATGTATTAAAAAAATACATTATGTGTGCATCCATATATTCAAAATTTAACTGTCGAAATTATGAGAAAAAAATTAAATGATTTTAAAATAATATTCTTGCAGAATGTATAACAGATATTGCCTCTTTTATGTATGAGTTCACATAATAATTAAATTATATTCTGCGAATTCATAAGCGCGCATCTTGGAACATCTAATATAAGAGGTTGTAATATGAATATAAAATGTCTATAGTGGGTCTAAATGTAATGTATATGGGGTTCATGATACTTTAATATTATTTCAGATTAAAATAATCCTACAGTAAGTACAAGAAATTGACAATTAAAACATCTGTTTCGAATTTAATCTATTATATCTACATTCTTCTTCATTGGCAAATTTCATATACGGCCCGCGGAGTTTTGATGCATTTTCAAAGTGGCCCGCAAGATCATTTGGATTGGCCACCCCTGGTCTAGAGTTTGATCATTTATGTAACTGTCTGTTTTATTTCTGCTAAATACTGCCGAACGGTAAGGTTAAAAACAAATTTTAAAACATGGATGTTAATTTTGATTACATGTGAAATTCGTATCGAAATGTTTTTTGCATTGTCGTAATATTCCTAAAACCTTTACTGACCATCTCTCCTTTCATTGGGAAAGGCATTATCTTCATTATGAAGAAATTAATTAACCTTTATAAATTTTTTTTCTTCTGCAGAGCAGGTATTTTTTTTTTTTTTATTAGCATTTCTTCGAAGCAATTTTATATTTGTTATTCTGATATACTTTCTTGATCCCTGTCAAAAGTGTTTGGTATAGACTAAATTTAGTGGGGGAAATATGTATATCTGACTTTTTAATATACTAGAGTGGCACCTAGAATAATTGGAATAAATGCATTTAGTAAACTTTTCGGAACATTGTAATAATATATAGTATGAAATGCTGCAGCTGAGGATTTCAAAATTTGATATCAATAATTTTTAGGCATGAAATGACTTGTAAATTTATTTATTATGGGGTAGGAGGAGTTTAAGGAACAAAAATTAACGCTGATCGCCACATGATCAACTTAACACTTTGTATTTTGTATTAGATTATGTGTGCTTTGTCAATTTCTTGTACTTACTGTAGGATTATTTTAATCTGAAATAATATTAAAGTATCATGAAATACTGCCGAAGATAAATGACTAGATTTCTATAGTTTTCAATATCGCTTAATTATATGAATCCAAAATTACTTTTATTGTGTAAAGCAAGAAATATCTACAAAACGAGTTTGACACTCAAATTGAAGTTATTAAGCTTTATATTTGTTAGATTTACGTGGACTTTAGTACTATCAGCATTTCAGACGAAATCTGTTTCGAATTTAATCTATTATATCTACATTCTTCTTCATTGGCACAACAGCGTAGGGTGAACGAAGGATGTCTGCTTACAGGCAGATTTCAAGACATGAGATGTTTTCTTTTTACGGGTCAGGGTTGTCAACCCTACTCCCAACGCTCTACAGTCATATTAGACCAGGACTTACGGTTTAAAAAAATACGGATTTGAAACCTCTACAAACATCCGAGGCACCTTAGGGACTCGAACCCGAAACCTGTGGCACCGAGTACCAGTCATTCAGACATCAGGCCCATATCTACATTAGTATCGTATAAGATAAAAGATATAAAAAAAGTTCAATTTTCTTTCTTCATAAATTGCATTTCAAAATTTACGTTGGATATTTTGATTCTGAAATTAATAAGACTTGACCTAGATTAACAAAACGCCTGGTATGGATACTATTACAAATAAGATGCTGAAAAATCTTCCTTTAAAAGCTATTTTTAAAATTTGCCAAATTGCTGACGCTGCCATTCATTATTCTTATTTTCCCTGATTGTTGGAAAAAGAGCTCGAATTTTGCCCATTCATAAGAAAGGTAAAGATCCAACTTCCCTACTAGCTACAGGCCCATTTCTCTTCTTTCTTCATTAAGCAAATTAATAGAGAAGGTCATTTTGACTTATCTAAAAAATGAAACTAAACAAAAAAATCTTCTCATTCCCCAGCAATTTGGATTTACTGAAAAATTATCTACAACGCATCAACTACTTAATCTCACTGAAACTGTTTCCGAGGGATTTTCCTGGAAATTAGATACTGCTGTGGTTTTCCTTGATGTAGCAAAGGCATTTGATAGAGTTTGGGTTAATGGGTTAATACATAAGTTAATTATTTTCAACTTTTCTCCTTTTCTTATTAAAATTATTCAAAATTATCTTACTAATAGAACTTTTGTGGTCTCCATTGATAACACAGATTCTTCTGTTCAAAAAATTCAGGCTGGTGTTCCCCAAGGTTCAATACTTGGACCATTTCTCTACAATCTTTACGTTAACGATATTCCGCAAATTTATAATGTGAAAATCAGTCTTTTTGCAGATGATACAGCACTCCTCACTCAAGGTCGAAAACATTTTATCATTAGTAAAAACCTTCAGAATTATATTAATCATCTTGAACAATGGCTTATAAAATGGAAAATTCAATTAAACATTGAGAAAAACCGAAGCAGTACTATTCACGCGTAAAAAGGGTTCTTAATACTCCTTCTATCAAAATTTATAATAACCCTATTAATTGGGTTGGGCAAACTAAATATTTGGGTGTAATCTTAGATCGCAAATTAAATTATGCTCCTCACATTAACTATCTTAGGGATAAATTTAATAGATGCATTCGTGTACTGTATCCACTCATTTGTAGGAACTCTACTATGTCCTTGGAAAATAAAAAACTCATTTATCTTGCTTACTTGCGTCCAATACTTGCATATGCGAGTCCTATTTGGGGATCTACTGCTCCGTCGAATTTCGCGATCATGCAAAGACTTGAAAATAAAATCCTACGTATGATTACAAATTCGCCTTGGTTTTTCCGAAATGATGATATCAGACATGCTCTTTCCCTCCCAAGTTTTAAACAATTTGTGTATAAAACTGCAAAAAAATTTTATAATTCCATTCCAAATATTAATAATTCCGTTTTTGAATGATCTAAGCAACTATGTTTACGACATTTCTGATTTTAAAAATCGCAAAAGACCTCGCGCTGTTATGAATATTATTCATTAACGTTCCAATATCCTCCTTTCCGAATGACCATGCAGTTTCTCCACTGAGTCACAATTTCCCCTTCAATCGTTATTGTTTGTTTCTATTGTTTATCTCTTTTATTACCTACTTGAAATTATAATAATAATATAAAAAAAAAAAAAAAAAAAAAAGTTATATATGCAGAATTTTATTATAATTTTATTTATTATTATTATTATTATTTTTTTTTAATTTTTTTTTATTAATTAATAAAAATTTCGAATAATTAATTTTAAATAAATTAATAATATACCTATATTGCTTTTTACTATCTAATCAATTCGCTTAAAGCTTAAGAAATTTCCGTCACTCACAAAGCAGGAGATAGAGGTTGCTAAGCAACCAAGGTTCTCCATTAATATGGCAAATCGTCAAGACTGGACCTCCAAAGTTATTTACTAGTGCGTATTATCAATCAATACCATAGAATGCAATGTACACTTTGCATTTGAGTCTTGCCAGTTCTGAGTGTGCGTATCTATCATCCTGTGTTCATTTCTAGAAAGGAATAAATTAGAAGGGTAGTAAAAAGGGCATCGTGTAAAAATTTATAGATGACATGCTTGACACTGTCATTTAATATAATTTTTTAAGTCACTGTCAAGGGGCCTGATGGCCGAGTGACCCCCAGCCCTCGGTGTCACAGGTTTCGGATTCGAGTCCGGCGATACCATGTAGAAGTAGTATGTTTGTAGTGGTTCGAAATCCATTTTTAGTCGTAGGTATATAACATGACTGTAGAGCTCACAACCCTACCCCGTAAAAAGTCAGCGTCACAATGCCAAGTTAGACTTTTGCTGCGGGTGCTCCATCACAGCAGAATTCCCCCTTCCCTTTCCCTCCTTTCATGAGGCCTACATGAGTTCTTGGTCTAAATGTAACTGTCTACCATTTGGGATAATAACTGTCGTTAATTCAGTCAAATGTATGCAGTTGTACTGGTCTCCGACCAAACTATGTAAATTGTAGCCTTATTAACCTGATAAATAAATTTTTGTATAGTATCATTTTTACTCAAACTTGCTAATGAACATTTTATGCCTGTTTTATCGTTCAAATAAATAATGGATATTTTTCTGTTGCAGATATTTACAGTACAAACTTCACTGTAAATGTTATAGACCACTGTTTAATACAATATAGTGAATAGAACTGCAAGAATACAATAATTTCTCCCTACTTTTGTAGTGAAGTATCTTCAAAATCGATCCAGGTATAAAGTATCGGAGATATTTGGTAATCATGAATATCAATATTGATCCTTCCCTTTTCCACATGGCTAGTTGTAAAATAGCAATTTCGCTTGTCAGCTACACAGAAGTCAAAGAGATGATGAGAAATGTACCTCCCAATGACTTCGAAATATCCTATGAGCAATGGGTTGAATTCATAAACACGACAATAAATAAGATAACGTTCTTCACCCAGTCTGTGCCAACTTTGCTTCGGGATAAGGCTATTAAGGGAATAATTAAACCTATAGCCTTTGAGATTGTAAAATGGATTAACTATCATAATGAATTCAAGGCCATAGATGTTGACCTGCAGACTTGCTTGCAGTGGAAAACGGTGGGGAAAATTAATCGACTAGAAACTGCGAGAAAGTTGGTGCAGAGTGAAAATTTGGACATAACCACGCGATTTTTATTGGCATGCAAATATTGTTTGACGGAGTCTCTGGAAAACACTGAGGGGTACTCTGGACCGTTTCTGGAGACACTCTGGGCACGAATGTCTAACGCCGAGAAAGACCTATGTACAAAAAATGCACGCGAGGCGTATAACAGCGAAAATTATTTAATTTCTTGGTGGATAAACAGATTAAAGGGAAGCGAGGACAGATCATTTCCAGAAAATTCCTTCTTTACAGATTATAACAATGCTGATGCACTTTATTATTTCTGGAGCAGAATGACAGACCGTTCGAAACGAAAAGATTGTTTGGAGAGAGTTTTGGATAGATGCCTATTTCGTAATGAAAACTTGCATTTCTGGCTTTCTAAGATGGATTCGGAAGATTGCAGGCGACGTTTTTATGTGACCAGGACTCGCATGGTGCTTCTTTATTTCTTGGAATGGCCATTTCAGCATGTGTTCATGAATGTTGCGAAAATTTTGTTCGACTATCTTCCGAATGTAGACTTTTTCAGTATACTATGTTTCATTCATCTGAAAGTTCACACGGAAGTTCAAGATTTTGAATACCAGACGCTTCTGCTAGATTTCTGGAATGCAGCTACGGATACGAATAAACAATATGTACGAAGTCGATCCTGTTTTTCCCAAGTCATGGTATTGATGGGGATTGAGTAGTCTTCCATATCATTTTTTAATGCAATTGAAGTGTTTTATAAGAATATAAATTGTTTAATTCTCTTATTGTACAGAATTATTTTTAATAAAATGTTATTTTAATTTTTAATCTGTTTGTCCTTGATGTGTAACATATTGTTTTTAAGCCGATGTATAGACGGGGTAAGAGTCGAATCAACTCCGAGGCTTTCTTATTCCTGTGCCTTTCCGACCGCGAAAAAAAAAAAAAAAAAAAAAACCACGTTATCTCTGGCTACGAGTGACAGCTGATCTTAAAAGGGATAAGCGAAAATCCCACCTTTGATGTGCGGAGAAAAAAACGACTTTGAATGGGAATGGGGCCGAGATGCATGATTCTCTTGGAAGATTTCTGCCAAACGGTTTTTAAATGGTTCGCCAAGCAGACTCGTCTACCATCTGTACGATACTTTATATTAAACGACCTAAAGTAACACTTAACGGGTTTCGTCATGAATGCGTATGCATCTTATTAGGTCAATTGCATGAGATTATGAAGTAAGTTAATCAGAATGAGCAGGAAATTTTGGATGCTCCAATGTATGGGAGAACAGTTTCAAGACAATCATGAAATTATTACCTGATGAAAGCATATACTCGGACAATTACAAGAATTTTGACAAGAAAACAGCTGCACATTAAACTACAACTACACACAAGACATCACATAGTGACGTAATACAGATATGCACATGGTTATTTAATCCATAGACGCCTCACTGCAGAATGCTAATAACATTTTTTTCTAATGCAGCTGGCAAACACTTAGACAGCTGTCTTGGATGCCTTAAGGCCAGCGCTGCACAGACGTTACTCACTTTGCATTACCCAGAGGGAGCGTGTAACTTGAAGATAAGCCACAGACGCGGAGTGGCAATGCTCCCGCAAAGCTCCTATTAGACCGGGACTTACGGTTTAAAGTGGATTCCGAACCACTACAAACATCCATGGCCCGCCGGGATTCGAACCCGAAACCTGTCGTACCGAGCTCCAGAGCACTCCCACTCGACCATTCAGGCCCATATGCTAATAACATTTAAATAAACATATTTTCTCCTCAATTATGTTTCCCAAAAAATAAAAATAAAATATGAATAATACCAATTGTATACAATAACTACAAAATATTAATGCAGTTACATATTATATATGCACTTGAAAAAGGATGAAATAATTTATCCATTTTTATAGTTAATTTTTTTTTATAACAGAAAATTTTTACCAACAGGATATTTTATAGAAATATTAAGTCATCTACGCTTACAGAGATACGTTTAAAAAAATTGAGGTACTAATCATAATTTGTAAAATTATTAATTTTAAATATTTTTAGAGTATAAATAATTTTCTAGGATAATATGCTTCATGTTTTCTTCACATAAAAATTATCATGGTTCTTTATGGAGGATCTGCAAAACATAAAAGATACACATAGAACAAAAATCAATTATAAGGAAAAATTAACATTTAAAAATGTTCATTATCCAAGATATTTAGCTACATTTTCTGTATTTAATCGAAAATATTCATACGCGAGCGATCTGATCTATAAAAGATCTGATGACAAATTATTTATTTTGTCTCTCAGCAAATATGAAAATTTAAACGCCCTTTTTTAATAATCAAATCTTGCAAAGAAATTTTTCATACAATATAAAATGATGACAATATATGAAAATTTGTCAGGATTTCATAGGATGTAGTCCATGCTCATGCCCGTTATATAAAACTGAAGTTTCTTTTGAAATATAGTTTAAGACCCATAATGTTGCACCCTATGCATTATATAATGTAAACAAATCATAGAATGCATAACTAATTCATTTCAATTTCTATTTTCCATGGTTCCTTAAAAATTAATATTTTTTTCAAAATTTCTTTTATTATTAAGGGTTCTACGAGCAACATATTTAAAATGATTTGAAAGATGATTTAAATTTTTATGTATTAATTACTTTAAAATAATGATTTATTTTATAACTTGTAGTCGATTGTACCATAGTGTAAGACCATTAATTTTTGTGATCTGCCATATTTATACAGTTCTAAAAGAAAAGTATTAATTATAAATAAACTACATATGATTAAATTACTGTAATAAATTAAATATTGATTATTTCTATAAAAGTTTAAACTAACTTCATGATCCTTAATAGTTTTTGTTTATTATTTTTCACTGTTTTAAAGGCAAATATTTATTACATATAAATTCTATATAATAATATTGATGCTGCTTTTGTTGTTGAATGTTAGACGATTCTGCATGTCTTGACTTCCCACTGCCAAGCTTCTTCATACCGAATTGACTATCGTCAACAAGTGGTAATAATTTTAATCTCGTCAGTTAGTTAATCATTTATTACTTGTTTTTATGGTGATCCTGTTTTTATGACGACCTACTTGGGCTTTTATGATTAATATCTTTTCTTCCCATGTTACTGCCCTGAGTACCATAAATTTGTTGTGCTGTGTATATAATACAACTTACTCACTTTTTCGATATCAGGTAAGGTTTACTTTTAAAAAGGATGGAGGAGGAACGGCAAAATAGGGCAGCTGGCAACTGGCGTACCGATTACGGAGTACCAACAGGGGGAAATACCCCACAACCTCCTCATCTTAATTAATAAATATGATTTGAATTATAATGGCTGCTTAATTAATGTTAGTAAAATTAAAGATAAATGTTTCTAAAAATTCAAATTAAGTATGGTACTAAAAAAAAAAAAAAAAAAAAAATACTATTTATAAAAAAGTAAGATAAAAAAAATAAAAGAATTTAAAAGTTAAGTTTTAAATTCGGTACAATTAGGGACCAGTTGTCGATGCCGTAGACTATTTCAAAAACGTAAACAAACCAACCAACCCTTTGTTTACTAATCACTGATTGGGAAATCATGCTGAGCGGTGGAGCCAATATGAGCATCTGAAAGGTAAGAGGTTAATGTCCCCACAAAAAAAAAGACCGATCACAGAACCGTGATTCTTTTAATTTTATAATTTTTATTTGATTTTCAATTTTATAATTTTTGTTTGGTTTTCGATTTTATAATTTTATTTATATTTTTTATGTCTAATCCTTTTATTTTCCTTACAAAAAAAAGGGTAAAAAGCGAACGATAAATAAAAAATAAAAAACCTAACTTAATTACTAGTCGGAAAGTCATGAATGAAATTAAAGCACAACGTAGCAATAAAAGGGAATAGAAAAGGAACAGAGTTCTGATCTGAACCCTCAACCTCGCGGTCAAAGATCCGAATCTTTACCTCTGCGCCAGTTCATCTAAATTAATGGAATATCAATTAGTTTTTAAGAAAAAGTAATCGTCAGATACACATTGAGATAACATTCTCAATGAGCAAGGCTCACCCCATTACCTGAACTTGCTTGCGCTTGTTCAGAGTAACAGCCATGGCGTTTCTTAAGTTTGGGAAAACACTCATAGGAGACGTCGTAGACTGCCCGTGGTCTTTTTGGGGGAACTTTTCACCCCAGGGTGATATGTTGGCAGTCGACGGATTAACTCATTGCTAATCTGAGGACATTTTTCAAGAAAATTCTTTGAAATTTTGATTATGTAATTAGGAATAGGTTCGACGTCTAGATCTCTATGGATGATCTTACGACGAACGAACCATGGTGCGTCAGCAATCATAGCCAGGCGTTTATTTTGGAAAACCTGGAGTCTCTTTATATTTGTCAGTGAGGTAGAGGCCCAGATAGGACTACCATAAACCAGGATAGGTCTAATGATAGACTTGTAGAGCAGAAGTTTGTGTTTGATCGCAAGCCTACTCTTTCGAGAAATTAGGCAGTGGAGTTTAATACTCGCTCCAGTTGCTTTAGTAACTGTGTTCTTAATATGGGAATTGAATGATAATTTTGGGTCTAGAAACAACCCCAGGTATCTATATTCAGTTACCCAGAGGACGGGCTGGCCAAAAAGGGCAAAATAGGGGATGCGAAGAAATGCAGAGCCTTTAATATAGAAATTATTAATATTAAACATATAAAATATCCCACTTGTTTAGTTTTTTAAGTGATTCAGAATGGCCTCCTTTCACAGTATTCCTCTGATATTTTTTTTTTTTTTTTTGTCTGGGAAGTTCATTTGATCCAGAATAAATTGCCATCAGAATAAATTTATTTTTTATAAAAAAAAATTCCTTTCGGAAAGAAAACCACGAGTATTAGTTAAAACATTTTTACTTATTTGTCATTGTTAATATCTTACATGGTACATTTTTACTTAACAACAGTAGTTAACTTAATAATATTTTATGGCAGGTGGAAGATAAGACTTTTTTGTTACTTATGTATATTCATTCTAAAAAAATAATAATAAATATACACACTAATAAAAGGAATCTAATTTTTATGTAGTTAATTTTATAAGCGTATCATAAACATATTCTAAGAAATAAATTAAATGACTATGATTTATTATATTTTTTAAGAAAATTTCTAAGTATGGATTTGAGTTTTTTACAACTCTACTTCCAATTTCTAATGGAGAATTAGATATAAATAAAAATTTTTAATGTTCCAAATTCTTTTTAATACGTTAGAAAATCAAAATTGTGCAAGATAATTTCCTTTTGCAATTTTCACTACATAATAAGCATTGTTTTTGAAGTTGCAGCTAAATAAACTTTGTTAAAGGGAAAAAAATAATAAATAAAACTTATCTTTATACTCCACATAATTTTCTTTTGCAAATTCCTCCACTGGTTGGATCCTCAGGTCTTATATTCTCATCTTCTGATAAAGCGAACTTTTTT
Organism: Caerostris extrusa; assembly: GCA_021605095.1. Taxonomy (NCBI): domain Eukaryota; kingdom Metazoa; phylum Arthropoda; class Arachnida; order Araneae; family Araneidae; genus Caerostris; species Caerostris extrusa. The sequence continues at coordinate 200,976 of BPLR01004327.1, read as the reverse complement.
TGCTGAAAACCTTGAACTCTCCTTTCAAGAAAACACTGAACCTTTGCGATTACTCACAAATTGAGCATGTTGAAGATGCAGTAACTTCCTTTCTAGCTGATCATCAAAATTATCATAACAATATTTTTTTTTTCTCCATCTGACATAATTAACTTAATCAAGAATCTCAACATTCGAAATTTTCTGGACCTGACAGCATTCCAAATAAAGTCCAGCAGAACAATTTGGATTCCATCAACATCACTCAACTTGTCATCAACTTCTACGTGTCACCAATATCAACACTGAAGGATATAACTATAAATTTTTTACAGGAGGTGTCTTTCTAGATGTCAAAAAAAAAAAAAAGCTTTCGATCGACTGTGGCACAATGGACTGATCTACAAAATGATCAAACTTCAATTTCCAACTTGGATCACACTTATCATTACAAATTATCTTAAAAATAGAACCTTTCAAGTTCGACTTCATAATGAATTCTCCAAAATCGGTCGTATTTGTGCTGGTACACCTCAAGGAAGCGTGCCAAGTCCTATTCTCTACAATATCTTTACCTACGACTTTCCTCAGTGCACTAACATTTCCACTTGCCTATTTGCTGACGATTCTGCTGCTCTTGCCCAAGGTGCTTCCATTCTTTATGTCATCAATACTCTTCAAATTTTTCTGAATATCCTTGAGGATTGGCTAACTAAATTGCGCATCGCAATTAATGTCTCTAAATCTCAAGCTATCATTTTCCGAAAAGGACACGCCAGACAACCATATATTAATCTCCCTTTTTGATCAACAAATTGAATGGGCAACTAATATTAAATGTCTCGGCTTAATTATAGACAATAAACTTACGTTTCGAGCTCATATTCAAAAAGTCAAAGAAAAATGTTGGAAAAAATTTTATCTCCCTCTACCACTCATTAATAAATTTTCTAAATTAACTTTGTCAAACAAACTTCTTCTCTACAAACAAGTTCTTAGGCCTATCCTTACCTATGCTACCCCAATCTGGGGTCTAGCTGCACAATCTAACAAGAAATCTGTACAAATTATTCAAAACAAACTTCTTCGTATTATCACTGGTGCACCCTGGTTTGTCCGCAACTCTACAATTCATCAAGATTTAAAAATTGATTCTATTGACAACTATATTACTAAACTTTCTAGAAATTTCTTCAATACCATTGCTACTCACGAAAACCCTCTCATCAAGGCACAAACTATATTTGCGCAATTGAATGGAAAATACAAGTATCCTTTCTCTACTTCTAAATGGAATCGAAGCTTCAAACCACCATAATTTCCTGCTCACTTATCGCTTTTTAGATATTTTACTTCAACTCATATTTACTGATCATAAATTTCTTGTTACGTTTCCATCACCGATGATTTACATTTTCTTTTTTTCTCTCAAATCATACGATTACTATTATATATTTATCATGAGTTTTCTTTCCTACTGCTTTCACATACCATTGAGTAGATGAACGCTTCGCGTTCAGGCACTCGACATCTTTATTCAACAATGATGAACAAAAGTTCTGAAAAATATGACGTCATTATTATTCTCTAGAACCTGTAGAATGTTTTAAATATAACTTAAACTTTATGAAATTAAAACTATTACAAGTAAAAACTTAAGAGTTCATATTTATTCATGTTAGCTGAACACTTAAGACCTACGGTATTGTGTATAGTACCAATACAACTGCTTTACAGCTCAACTCAACTCGATACTAGTATTTGTAAACAACTTCTTTTCACATATAAATTTCAAAACACCTCGTCAAATCAAGTTAGTTGATGAAGTAAGGTTTAATAAATTCCTTTTTTATTTTCACACTACTGTCAAATAAAATCCAGCATTCAGAATGCGGCTAACCAATGTATTGCAAAAATACAAATTTGTTAAAGGCATACCGGGTAATATATGGATTGGCAAGAATCGATTTGTGCCACCAGTTGATAAAAAAGCTCGCTTAGAAATATGGAAGAAATTAATGTATGAAGAAGAAGTCATGATGTACTTAAAAAATCCTTATGTCACCGAGGAACAAGAAAAACTTTATCTTGAACAAAATGAAAAACCGCAAGAGAAAGTATTCATCGTTGAAGAATCCAAATTGAAACCGTTGGATAAAAGAACTATGGCATTTCATCTAAACCAACTAAACAGTACACGCTCATGGGGTGAACATGATTATGAATCTGAACAATGAATAGGAGGCTCAGCTTTGAATGTTTCATATTATTTAACTAATCGCCAATATTAATGTTAGAACATTTGATTGTTACAATTTATTTGAAATAAAATTTTTCATATCATGATTGCTTTTTTTTTTTTGTATATGCATAAGTTTAATAATTTTCGTCAAATTAAATTATTTTGTATCACATTGGGTGTTTTTGTAATGTATCTGAATATATTTTTTTATTCCTGTTGAGGGGGAATTCCAAAAATAAATAATAGTTTTGAATATCTTTAACAAATTTTTTGTGCCAATAATACTAACAAATCAATTCAATGATTTAAAAGTAAAACATCATAAATATTACTGAACTAGAAATATAAATGGGCATTATTTACAATTCCAAAATAACACTTTTTAAGTGCATGGAAATTTAATAAAGTTTTAGAATTTGATTGTATGTAATTTAATTTCTTCAACTACATTTCATTGTGATGCCTTTTCTGATCATATTTTATCTCATTCTTATAAGATAGATAATTTACTACAATAATAGATATTAATACAGATTAAATTTATTTTTCATAATGAATATTTATTATTTTATGCCTTTGTACTGCCATTTCAAATTTACATGAAATATTTTTAATTTAATGTCAGAGAACTTAGAGAAGGAGAATAATTACTCTTTATAAGGATTAGTAAATTTAAATATAATATTCTTTGCAGTGAAATTATTTTTTTTACGAGTAGCTTAAATACTTTTTAACATTGTTTCTAAGAGTGAACTAATCTCATGATCCATTATATTAATAAATTAAACTATTAGATATTTAATATTTCAAATCAATAGCTTCCCTTAAGCCATGACTAACAGAATTGTTAAATTTATTTGCAGTATTGTTGATAATTTTATTTTAAATATTTTTTGGCTTTTACTAAACATTTTGATAAATTCTACACAAGTTTAAAAAAATGTATATCAATGAATGTCTTTTTATAACAATGTATAACTTTCCACAGCACAATGCCTACTCTTAGGATGTACACATTTTTTGAATTATAATCTAAATATGCTTAACCATTTTATTTAGTTAATAATTTCCTTTGTTTTTATACCTGAAATTTCATTTCTTGCAAGCATATTTTTGGTTACTTCTGTATCCCTAAATTAATTTTGCTCAAGTATTTTTTAACCTCCAAATTTTATAACATCAATGTTCACTTTTCTTTTGAGTATTGATTATAAATTAGTAATTTTGTATTAAACAATTAAAATTACTTCAGAACTTAAGTTTTCATGTCAATATTTATTTATATATATCACAAAGAAAATTAATTTAATAGTAGTTGCATGTTTTTTCAAAACATGTTTAAAAACATAGCCATTTTAAATAAATTGTTTAATCTATTAATTATATACCATATGTATATGTAGATATCTTGTATTTCTTTTAGGAATATTTATTTAAATAATATTTACAGCCATTATGTGGAATCAGAAATGAATTAAGATATACTTGTAATTTAAAATTAGTGAAATATAAATGCATAATTAAATTAAAACATTATGCAATTATATATCAGTAAATTCGTAGATTTTTATTTAAAATTTTAATATTGAAAATTTTTCTCAAATGCTCATTTCACATTTAATTCTAATTATTCTAGTGCTGTGATTAAAACACCTTAATACATGGAATCTATATAAATTTCTACACGATCGATTCTTATTTGTAAGATATTCTTACTAAATATATGCACAAATTATAAAAAATTGTTGTAAGATTTTTTTTTTATAAATTTTGAACCAAAAAATGACTCACTTTGTTCAATACATCTTTCATGATAAGCATTTTCATGTTGCACATTTTATTGCTAATATAAAAATTATTTTTAGTACATAATGATTTAGTGTTTAAAGTCATTCACAAGAACATGTTTTTTATTAAAAAGTTATTTTTTAAAAATTTACTAAGAGAACTTTCAATACAGTAAGATCCCACATAACGATAGTATTACATATTCTATATTGGCATTACTGTTTCAGTACTAGGATTCCCCAAAATTGTATACAATATTGGTATTGCAGGATTAGTTTGCTGCAATGTGGGTGCTTTTAGCAAAACAAGTTCCAGTTTTTGTTTCACAATGTGAGGGGTTTATTAGTCTCACGAAGCTATAAACACAATATTTTATTTGATGGTGATAAATATAGCAACTTTTAGTTTTTATAATGGGTGATTGCAAAGAAAAAGTAATAAAAAATAAATTAATAGTTTAAAAACTAAAAAACACGCTTTTAGTATTAATCAAATTAAAAAGTAAAAAATAATTTTTAACATTCACTTCAACAATTGTTAACATTCAATTTTTCACTAGTTTCATATCAAAATGCAGGGTTAGTTTTAAAATGTCATACAAAGCACCCCACGCTTTTAGAACAGTGACATTCATTTTCTCGTCAGTCATTTTATTCTTATATTAACAATTATTTTTTACTTTTTAATTTGATTAACTCTAAAAGCGTGTTTTTTAGATTTTTTAAACTATTAATTTATTTTTTACTTTTTAGTTTAACAGACAAACATTCAGGTGAAACAACTGTTTTCTTTCTGAAAGATGCCTGTAAATGTTTCTTTGCAGCTTAAATAGTGTATATGAGGAGAAACAGATCTCCAGGGGAAAAAGTCAGTTACATACATACAGGTGAAGCTAATAAAAGCGTATTAAAAGAAGACAAGAAAACACATTTTGCTGAGAACAAATGTAGGTGCTCAGAAAATGAGATGCAGGTGAATGGCCAGATATTGTCTATTTCAAAAATATGCACAATTTAAAAATAAAGGAAAAAATATCAATACCAATTACAACCCAAATGACTTCTGCAACAAAATTTATCCATTCCAGAAGCAGTGTGATCGAGGAAATAAAACGATTTTCCATCTGGAATGACAATGTAGTTGAATGCAATGCATTGCACAGTCAAACAATGAAAATGAAATAATTTTCAATTCTAATAAATTGGATACACTAATTAAGGGTGGTTCCATCTATTTAAAAACAGAAACAATCTTCATAATATACTGACTACTGAAGAAATAACAAGCAGAGACACAAAAAAAGAACTGCTGTATTTCCAGCAATCATTGAACAAGGGAATTATCATCCTGAATTAGTTTTCATGTTGATGAAACAGGCCTTTTTTTGGAAGAGTGCCACATTTTTATCCTGTGAAGACCAGTAGGATTTAAAACTGCAAAAGATCCTTTAACATTTATACTGGATATAGATTTTAAATTAAAATCACTGCTTGTTTGTTATTTCAAAACCCCAAAAGAAATAAAGGGAATTTCAAAATTATCTTTAACATTAATTTGGGAGTCCAATAAAAATCTCGAATTGCTATGAAATGATATTGTAAATATGGAGAATAATGAAGAATTATTACAAGTTACAATTGGTGCAAGTCTTTCAGACACAAAAATTAAAGAATTAATAGAACAATAAGTACACAAAGATTAAAAAAATTGGATTTCTAAAGATGAGGAGCAAGACACTAGTTTATACAAAACTATCAAATAAAAAAATAGTTAAGTTTTTTTTTTTGTATAAAGTTACATTTTGATAGAAGTTTAAAGGCAAGATGAAGTGTCAGTGATGCAATGTTTTGCTATAAACAACTACTTTCTGAATGAAATAGGAAAAGGCATGTGATGTTTGATATTTCTTCATCAAAAATATAAAATGAGAAAACATAACATATCACATACATAAATTCTTTACTCACACTTTTTATTTTTATTTTCATGAATAAAAATCAATATTAGCATAAATAATCTGTAATTAATGTAATGAAAAAGTATTTAACAATAAGTGTTACAACCAACCCCCACCCCACTATGTGCGGGAACTTATTAAAATGCATCACCCATGTTAAGCAATGTCAAACTATAAAAATTAAATATGCTATTAATCATAAATGATATTTCGAAATATGTCAGTAGATATATAATAAGGTGCTCTTTACTTAAATAAAACTTTTAAAAGAATATTTATCACTTTAAAATCAGATTTAAATATCGTTCAAAATCTTATTTGAGAAAAAGATTATCAAAAATAACAGAACAAGTTTATTGTAAAGGTTTCTGTAGGATTACAATCAATCACTATACACATATTACGCCTTGTAAAACACAAATATTAAGTACATGAATGACTGTTATAATTATTCACAGCTTATTTAAAATAATCAACAGAAAAAATACTGTTATATTAAAAATATAATTCATAACAAAAACTTACACATAATAGAATAAATAAAATACAATTACGTATCAAAGAAATTTTGATTAATTTATTTAATTATACATAAAAAAGGAAGCTGAGAAAGAAATGGCACTCATGAAAAAGTTTTGTGTGTCATTTTTTTTATATCAATAGGCAAACATACAAAATTAATAAAAAATAATTTTTAATTTTAAAAATAACAATTATAAACAATATAAATATAACATAATTATAATTTCAAAATATAATACTTAAAAAAAGTAATTTATTTTAATTTAAAAAGAATAAAGAAATACGAAAAAAAGGTAAAATCATAGTCATTTTCAATAAAATAAATATTCAATTGCAATTAATCTAGTCGTAAACATCAATCTTCAATGTTTTTATATCTAGTAATAAAATTTTAATAATATAAATGATAAACTATTAAATACATGTCACAAAATATTACTTCACCTACAAAAATATTATGTCAAAACTGAAAGTTTTTGAACATAAAATAATACAATGTTAAAAAGTAATAACGTACATTAATTTGAATGAAATAAAGTTGAATATAATTTTAATTAAAACTTGTTATTAACTTTAACACTTTAATGTACGTCAGAAATTGAATAAACCTGGTACAGTTTTTTTATCAGCATAATAAATTTAATCAGCAACAATAAAAAAAAAATATTAATTGCAAAGTTTATTTATATGCAAGATGTTTGGTTTTTGTATTGCGATTTAATTGAACAGAATGAAACTCAACTAATTTAAAATAGTGGTAAATCAAAATACTTTATAACAGATAGGAATGTATGTATACTATAAATTATTGAATTACCAGAAATTATTTTTTAAAAAATGAATTTTTTTGTTCATAAAAATTTATCTACATAATGTAGGCTAAATGCCATTATTTTAAATGAAAGTAAAATCGTTAGTAATAGTCATATTTACAAACAAAATAAAAATGAAAAACAATAGTGATAACATATTAATATAGTTTATGAAGTAAACCAATTATTAAAATTTAGAGAGAAAGAAGAAAATGTTTTGTATATTTCTTACACTTCAGTGAAAGGAGAAAAAAGAACGAGTTTTATATATTTCTTATAAAAACTAACTAAACTTCATAATACTAACAGCTAAAATACATGTTTAAGTTTCAGAAAACAATACTGTGTTCATTTGGTAAAACTAAAAAGGACTATATAAAGTAATTTAAATATAACAATAAAAATAGTTAAGAATAGTCTTAAAAACTATTTCCATTTACAATGCTGAGATAATGAAAAATAATAATAAGCATCACAAGTAAAACCCACTGTATTTTTTTTTTTAATGCATTAAAAAAAAAAAAAAAAAAAAAAATCCACCATAAATTAATATATCTTAAAAATCAAGAATTCTACAATAAGAAATTTAACACACATTTAAAATAATACTGTAAAAATATCCAGATACCTTAATTTGCATAATAAACTGTATAAGCATTAAATAAAAAAAAATTAAAATAACTGCAAAATATAGGTGGGTTATATTGAAATGGTTATTCAGCTATATATAAAATTAATATAGACACCAAATATAATCTCAAATGATCAATAAAAAATAAATGAATATTCAGTCTCATTTGTAAAAATTATAAGCAAAATGACCACTAAATCACACAAATTAAAAAATAAATAAATGCATAAATATTCATTAATTAATATTACTACTTTGTGAAATGCAGGTAAAGATAACATAACTTACGATTCTTACAGCTATAGGTATATATAATAGGAATACGATGTAAAAAATCTAATGAACATAATTTTTACAAACTAATATAAAACATTTAGACTGACTTACCAAACAGAAGATAAAAAATTTCATTGAGTAGTTAGATCCATTTGATTTAAGTTAAAGAAATAAATCTATTCAAAAATTTTTATTCTTCAAGAAAGATTAATCTACATTCATGAAATTTCAGAAATCAAGTGACTTAATGAAAAGTTCATTTGGTTAGTGACTTTAGCATGATTGATCCCCAGTCTGAATGTCATACAAGTAAAAAAGACATTTTTATTTCTTCATAAAAGATTGTTCATTTTTGCTTTGGCTTTTTAAATGAGCTTTAAATTCCTTTATATAAATTAACATAAATTCATAATAAATAAATGCTGGATTTTATTATACACATTTTTAATTATATTTATTTCATCATTAAAAAATTTATTATATTTAATATAAAACTAATGATACAAAGTGGCAGTGAAAAAAAAAAAAATTAAAATAAATTTTTTTTTCAATAATTTAGTGATTATTATATTAAAGTTTAACTTTTCCTTTTGAAATCATTTATTGTACATAGCTATATATATATATATATATCTTTCATAAAAATAAATTTTAGAAGAGAATATCATCGCAATAATAAATTATGTAATATCAAATAAGAATATAATTAGATTTATCATTTTCCAATGCTACATACAATTTTAAGTTATTAGTTTGTGTCCAATGTGAAAAATATTGCACCTTTTAGGTCTTTTAATGAGCTAGATGTAACATATGTGATATATTCAGATAAAGGTTTCAAATTGTGCAGCTTTTGATCGCTAAGAATTGATGTTAGAATTCAATGTGCAAGAAAAACAATTTTTTTTTTTTTACAGACAATAATAAAGTATGCATATGAAAAAAAAACTACATTTCTAGAAGCGGAATGAACAAAAAGTAGCTTTAGAAAATACTTAGTATACCATTTTTAAATAGATAAAAAAACAAAAAACAAATTCTCAATATAAAAATGGATACAAAAATTGTTGTTTCTCTATCACAAACAGAAATCTCAAAATATTTGATATAAAATTACAAGAATTATATAAAAACACACATGAATTCAAACACACAATTTATACAAGTTATTATTAAAAAAAATTTTTTTTTTTTTCAAGGTATACTAATTTTTGTTATTTATCTCTTATGTACTAAATGTACATTTATTCAAACAATATGTCAACATTAGATAGTCATAGCAGTTGATTTGAAATACTTTTCCAGTAGATAGTAATCAAAAGGAAAAAAAAAAAAAAAAATCATGTCATACTTTTCCAAAGCAAAATAATCTGACGTAACTTTTAAAAGAAGCAAAATCACTATTATATGTATATATTATTCCTTTTGAATGTATCAAATTTAAAATGAGTATTTTATAGAAATATCAGTTTGTAAACCCAAATTCTTAAAGCTCATATTTTGAGGAATAAGATTTTAATCTTTTCCTAATTTCTTACAGGATTAAAAACCAAGAATTTTAAAAACGGATGGAATAATTTAAGGTAAAATAATACTTGAATTATTTAAGTGAAGTTTAAACCTGTTTAACAGTATTTTACCAGTGGAACAACTTTTCTTACAAACAAAATAGAGTTCTTTAATTCCTTTAATGCAAATGTTAATGAAATATGTATTTTAGTCTTGTGAATAAAAACACTTCATTGCACATTATCATTTAAATGTTGATCTGTGACAGTCCTGTGTTAAGAAATTAAATGGTTTAATTTATTTTCACATTTATTATTATAGTAAATAGCTTAGTTGTAGAAGCAATAAAACTTCCTAAATTATTTTCCAGTGTGTAAGGAGAAAAAAAAAAAAAGAATATATTTTTTAAAATGCATATCAGAAACTTTTACTGAAGGGATAAATTCTCTATTGAAAAATATTACTATTTATTTTGACTATTGTTTCCACTTAGATGCTCATTTTCCTTATAATTATATACACATGAAAATAAATTAAAATATTTTTTATGATAGTGGTAATATAAAAAGGATAATATACGAAATAAAAAAAAATTTACAATAACGAAGTACATCACATACTATGGCAAATACGTTTATTTTTTATATGTTAAATAAAAGAAGTTTCAAATAAATGATGTTTATTGAATTCCATTTTCATAATATTTTAAGAATATATATAAGAAAGTTTTCAAAAATTCTTATTGAGCATGTTTTATACTTTCTTTTTATCAAAAAATATTCTTATTTAAGAACAATTATGAATCTTTTTGCCTTATAAAATATAGACTTAAATTCCAAATTTGGAAAAATGTATCCATAATTGAATACATTTATTAAGTTGTATGCTTTGTTATGATTTTGCAATAAAAATTTATAATGATTGAGTAATAATTTACCCCAGTATTATATACTTAAAATTGTATATTTAAGAAAGTTAATTATATAATTGCTTCAATTACTTTAAATCACTTTTAAATTATGCATCTTTTTATAACACAGTCACTTTTAAAAGCTATTCAAGTAATGTAGCATAAAAAAATTCTGAATAAATTAACCTGAACGAAATACAAATGCTTATTATATATGAAAAATCTGAATTAAACAGAGAAATAAAATAAAAAATAATGTTACAAAATACATATCACAATAAAAACCTTGCCTGTAAAAAATATCACTAATTAATAAAAGCAAGGACAACTTCTTCCATAAGCGATATTTTCATGAGTAATAGTCTGAATGCATCAAATAGGCACAATATACACATGCTAAAATATCTATTCACATTTTTATGGCATGTCTATAAAAATGACAGTATATCTTTTTAAATGCCCAGCATGGCTAATTACAATTGTCGATTTTTTTTTTTTTTTAATATCACAGCATCTTTCAGCACACTGTTTACAAAGATAAAAGTTCATCAACAATTTCTTATCCTCAAAGCTGCTATTTCAAAATAACAAAGCTGTTGGAAGTACAGTATTATGAATGGCAATTAATTGCCGATATGTCGATTTTTAAAAAATAACAGACATTAAATGGATGGTTTCTTATCTCATAAAACACTAAGTTTGCATATGTTGTGCGACTAAATGTCTTCCCCAGTCTAATAGCTCAGGCCATTGTTTACACAGCATCACAATGGACATGATAAAACCCGGCTGTTGTTAAAATACGGAGTCTATAAAAGAAAATTGTCATGATAAGTATTTAATATAAATAAAATGAAAATTAATTTTTCTTAATAAATCTATTATATGCACACACTTACCATTTGAGCATCAAACTTTAGTTACCTTATTAAGTTTGATGCTCAAATAGTTTAATGTGAAAGCAAAATTTACATATTAGTTCAATGGTAAAAAGCATACTTTTATATGGAACCAAAACATGAAAAGCAACAAAATAAAAAATTTAACAGTAGGCAAAATAGGTGCCTTAGAAATTTTTTAAAAATACAGATAACAAAATGATATTTACTGGACAAATATATTATACTGGAAATAACAAGTGATTAAATTTTCAAGACATTTGGGTGCAAAGATCCTAAGAAATCAGTATGGCAGTAATAACAGCATTTATACGTCTGGGCATTAAGTCAAACAAATATTGGATGGCATGTACAGATAAAGATGCCCATTAAGTTTCAACACGATGCCACAGCTGACCGTAGTGACTGGCGTATGGTGACGAGCCAGTCGCTCGACAACCAGACCAGACGTTTTCTATTGGCGAGAGATCTGGTGAACGGGCAGGCCTGCGCAACATTTTCTGTTTCAAGGAAGGTTCGTACAATACCGGCAACACGCGGTTACGCATTATCCTGCTGAAACATAGGGTTTCACAGGTCTCAAATAAAGGGTAGAGCCACATGTTGTAACACACCAGAAATGTAACGTGCACTGTTCAAAGTGCCGTCAATGCAAACAAGAGTGACCGGGACGTGCATCCAATAGCACTCCATACCATCACGCCAGGTGACAATGACGACTGCACGCTGCCAATGTGCGTTCTCTACGATGCCGCCAAACAGGAATGCGATCATCTTGATGCTGTAAACAGAACCTGGATTCATCTGAAAAAATGACGTCTCGCCATTCGTGCGTCCAGGTTCGTCGTTGATCACACCATTGAACACGCTCCTGTCTGTGATGCACCGTCAAGGGTAGCCACAGCCAGGGTCTCCGAGCTGAGAGTCAATGCTGCTGCACACGTCGTCGAACTGTTCTTGCAGACGCTTGTTGCCTTGCAAACGACCCCAATTTTGACCCAGGGCTCGTGACGTGGCTGTACGATCCATTAATTCCATGGGGGCATGTTATGCCTGTCTTCTCGGCTGCTATTGATTGGGGGACGTATTACGGTCCTAAACCCATCCATTCCATATTCTGCTAACAGTCATTGTATCTCGACGACTCGAGCAGCAATACTGCGATACGATAAACCACAATTCGACATTTATCAAAGAGAGAAATGTGCTGGTACACATGTCTGCTTCTTACACGAGGCATCACAACAACTTTTCACAAGGCATGTTCAAATGCAATTTGTGTATGAGAAACCGGTTGAACAATTTCTTCATTTAAGCCCATTGTAGGTCGCATGCTTTGACTGAATGCTGAAAACTAATCATTTGCATATCACAGCACCTTCTTCCTGTCGTTTAAATTTCACGTCCGTAGCATGTCGCCTTCTTGGTGTTGCAATTTTAATGGCCAGTAGTGTATATTGATCACAAACAATATGAAACTTAGATCTTTATAAAAAGGCAATGCAGGAACTAATAACATCAAAAGAAGGAAATGGAAGTGGATTAGCCATATACTAATGCTTTTAGCTAAAATTTCAACAGTAGCATTAACATCGATGCTGGATGGTAAAAGGAAAAGAGGAAGACCCAGGTTAACATGAAAGCAAATGAGAGGAACCAGGTGTAGTGGGCTGGTGAGGTGATCAGAAGTAAGATCTACTGCGGCTGATAGGTTCATGAGTCAAGGGACTTAAGCGACACTGAGCACAAAGAGGATTAGTAGGCACATTTTACAAAATATAACTAATTTTTTTATTAATATAATAATGTATATAAAAAGTTTTATTAATTTATAATAAATAATTGATTTACCAATTCATAACACACACTGTATTGTTATTAGAAAGTGGTTATATGCTAAAAATTGTAATTATAATAATTTTTGGTTAGAGATTTTAGTATTTATGATTCTGAACCTGAATTATTTTTGTAACATACTCTTGAAGACTATAATATTTTCTCTTGAATTTGATAAATAGTATTACTATCCATGAAATAATAAAAATCATCATTGAACATCACTTGTTATTCTGTAATTAAGTTTTATAGAAATGGAAAATAAATATGTTCATACATCATAAATTGAAATTTGGGAAAAGATTTCAATTTTCTTAAATCTTATTCATTTTACCTTTAAGTATTAGAAAAACAAGAAAAAGTACAAATTTCATTTTAATTATCATCAATTACAATCTTTATCATTTTGTTATAATTATGCATTATCAGTTATGTTATATTAACCAATATTTGGCTTAACAGAAATTGAATGCCTGATAACAATAGGGCTATGAAAAATTTTAGTTTATAACGTATATTGATTACTATATATATATATAAATAGATTTCAATGATAAAAAATTTAAATGAATCAATACATTAGCTACAAATTATGAGATAATAGACAGAATAAATAAATAATTTCCATAAATAATGAAAATGAATTAGACATTATTAATTTATAAAGAGAAATTATGCAAGTCTAAAAGTTAAACTTGTTTTTTAAAGTTAAGCTATTTAAGGGGAATCACTGCTTCAATTATCAAAAAAAAAAAATGTAAATTTTATAAACAATAATAAATAGCATATTACGTATTTTTCAATAAAACAAATTATTACCTGGTTTGGATGAAAGGCATAAGTATACTGGCAACTGTTGCTACAAGCAAGAGAATGACTTGAAGGACTGTTAAAACCACATTAATGAGTTTTAGAGCAAGAGCACGGGCATTAGTCCCATCCAAAGAATCAAGTGATACTAACTGTTGGAAATGCTGATGTTGTTGATGTTCCATACGGGATACCTATAAAAAAAAATCTTAATTAAATTGTGTTTTCCATGTTTTAGCTATTAATTGAAACATCTGGAACTATCCATAGTTAATAAATAATCCTCATTATTAATATTTTTCTTTGATTAATGTGGTATTACAAATAAAACTATCTTTGTCATTATTCTTGATAAAATATTTATAATCTATTAGATAACTTAAGTTTTAATGGTTTAAGTTGGTGCAAATAATTTGTGGTCAACTTAACTTTTGCCACGAGTGAATCTAGATAAAGAGAAACCTGATGTATTTATAAATATGATAAATGTTTTGATAGAAATGAAAAATATTTTTAAATAATTACAGCCATACTTTCTCTCATCTCATCAAGATTGTTGCTAGATCAGGAATGACAAATCAATGCTTATGTGTCTTAATTTTTACTTTGTTGATTATCATGAAATCATTTGGCTAGAAAATTCTCCTAGCTTCCAAATGTAGACAGTAGTATTATTGTCTGCTTGCAATCTTCAATAGATAGGATTATTTGAAAGCTATTAAAAATATTTTTTGTTGCTTTATGCTTTTAATTGCTGATTTCTTTAATACTATGCCAATATTAAAGTTTGGAATAGAAGCATTACAAAATAATTTCTTAATGTAAAAATTAAGGCAAAGTAACCCGGTTGTATGGTTTACATATATGCAAATGAAATTAAAAAAAAAGGATGAAGGAATCGTAAGACTTCATTAACACTTTAGATGGTTTTGGGAAAGAACTTGATTTAAACTTAGATAAAAAGTGATTATTTACCGAGCAATAAGATTCCGTTTTCATTTATAAATAACGATACTTGTAATGGACAAAATACACGATACATGTTTCCTTTTAATACATAGAAATTTGACTGTGATGATTTGGCATGAAAAAACAACATTAAGTAATGCATGTTAGGATTATATTTTGTAAGAAAACAAATGTAATAGATGAACAAAACTTGCAAGATATGATAAAAGGAATACATATGGAAGACAAGGATTTTAGGAGGTAAAGGGAAAACGAGGAAAGTGAAAAACCTTTTATTACTAAACAAATAACCAATTTAATTTTAACTGTGATTACATATTGAATGATTATTCTTTTGGAATATATAAACAACCTATGACAGTGATTTGTTGACCATAATTAGCATGAGGGTTAAGCAATTAGATTTAAAACTTACTACTATTAATTTCAGATTTTTCTGCCAGAACTTATAAATATATATTTTTTATAAATACAGGTAAAACAATTAATATTTGTAAGGTTTAACTATAAATAGACGGATGCAAAGGTCGCCACTGTGTAAACTGGTAAGTACAAGTAGTTAGATTTTAAAACAATGAGGAGAACGCTAGGAGCGCCTGAAAAGGTAACATGGTCAGGACCGTATGTAATGTGTATGGTTTTAAGTATTATATAGGATTGATATTGTGGAAGTGGCACAGGGTGCCATGTGTATGTAGTATTGTTAATAAATTCATATAAAGAGATTGGACTGTTTACGTCCACCAGACACTTACAACACAATACTTGACACAACTAATCGCTAACTGGCGATAACAAATTTTTTAGTTGCAAATTTATTTTATTAGAAAAATAAGTTTCAAAAAATTATTAAATGATTTAAAATATTCCTCATTTTAGTAAAACACATGCATGCGCACACACATATTGAAAATGTATTTTTTGTATAAAGAAAATATTAAACAACAATACTATTGGTACATTTAATATTAACTATTGTACAGTTTGTCAGAAACCACATCTCTTAATATATCAAACACAAACAAATATCACAACAGCAATAATTAATTTCAAATGCTCAAAACTTAAATTAAATTTTTTTATCAAAATAAATATCAACTTTATTATAATATTTTCTTAGCAATATTATCAATGAAATCTCTTTAGTTTAAAATGTACGCATGTATTAACAGATAATTAAAAATAAACTGGCCTCCTAGATAATTAAAAAATAAACTAAAAGTCTAGCAACAAACTAAAAACTGATAACTTAAAAGTATGCAAACTAATTTGAGAAAACTTGGCAATAATATGTCTTATATAATAAACAATTAAAATGTTATTCCCAGAATATCATATTTACATTTTGTGATGTCAACAGGAACATAAAATGTTCTAAATCAGATAAGCAAATTAAATACAAAACAATTTATCAATAGTAAGTATGATCATCCTGAACAGCAATGTCTATAACTGTTTATGATGTGTTTTCAATGAGTTGTATGGGCATAAATGTCCAACGATCACATAAAGCAATTCTCAGTTCAAGTATGGTTTGGGAGCAGTCAGAGCAAGTCAGCAATACACCTCATGAAAACATCATACACAGGCTCCTTGAGATTTAAAACTGGGTGACTGTAAGTCATTCTATTTGACAACAGTTTCTCCTTTAAGAAATTGCTGCACAAGGACAGCATTACCCGCTTAGGAAATAATATTATCAGTGATTTCGGCAACATACAAAACAAATATTAGGATCCAGCATGCCATACTTTTACTTTCGAGCTCCATATAGCAATATATACAGAACTGTGTGCTCACCTAAAGTTATTGCTCTTCATACAAGAACAAAACATTCTGCATAGGTGTCTCTCTTCCATATGTTACATGATTGATATTGAGTATTTGTTTTCTCCACATGTAACCACATCAAGAATCTCTTTGTAAAGCCACTTTTGTATCACACCAGAACAGTTATGTTAACTTTACAGTCCAGTTAACATAACTATGAGTCCAATGCAAACGTTGTTTCCTGTAGCAAGAGCTATGAAAGACACATAATAACAGTCACGTCACTTACAAATATCTTTCTTTAAGACAACTTCTTCCTCCTCCTCCTGAAGAAGAAATAAGAGCAGATCTAAAGTGAGATGGATTTGTAGTCTTGTTGCAACATGGACTATGTGCACAACATAGTCCATGTTGCCTTTCTCCAGTCATCTAAATAAGAGCAACTTTTGGGCTTGCTTTTGATAAATCTTTAGAAGCTGAACCGGAAGTCAAAAACTGACATTTAGTCAACTTGCAATATCAAAATGCCATTTACTTTCTTCTAATCGGTCTATTGCTCTATGACACAATTCTGTTGGCAAATGTCAGCTTGAACTTATTTTTAAAATTTTGCCACTTCGAAATTTAATATACTGTTGTTTAATGAATAGAGGCCCCTTACTAAACAGCTTGTTTTAATTAATTTATCACAATTTTTCAATTAGTTTAACTTTTGAAACCAGTATATATATATATATATATATAGTGTGTGTGTGTATAAGATTTCTTGAATATATATATATTCAAATTTTAAATGAGATTTTCAACATATAAATAAACACACACAAATAAAAACACAATATTACTCTTGTTTGGCAGTTGTCAAGAACTTCACTAAGATCTCTCAACCTTTCTTCACTTTGATACTGCATCTTTTCTTCCATATCTGCAATTCCTTGTTTCAAATTCTCAATTTCATTTTGATGGAGCTCAATTAAATCATTCATTTGTTCTTCTAATCTCTAAAAAAAAATAGCAAAAAGATAAACTTAATTAATTTTACAAAGCCTAAATTTATTCATTTTATTAAGGACTGAAATAAAAAAAAAAAAATTCTTTTGCTACACTAGGAAATTACCAAGGGACATTTGAAAAACCATTTAAAACACTATCTTAACATATTTTTAATATTTAATATAGAGCTTTTTTGATTATAATAATTTATAAACACTTAATAAGATAGAATTTTAAATTATTAAAATTTATGATAGAAATAGTTTACCTCGTATCTGTATCTTTCTTCTAGTAAAGATTGATTGAAGAAAGTATACTCTTGTTGAACTTGTGACTAAAATAATAATAAAGAATACTTAAAAGTTGCAAAACATTTAACATTTTATTAAGGAACAAATATGTATGTATATATAAAGAATATACTACACAAATGTATGTTGGACAGTCCTTTTACATAATATTAGTTTTTAGCAGATCAAAATGGTAGTACAAGAACAAATAATAAAAAATATATATCTTGAATTCTTTAAGAGATGCAATACATAATTTTTTTCTTTTTATGAAAGAGTAACTAATGAAATTAATTTAATGCTAAGTTAGAGATCGTCATTCCCTTAAAATGCATTTAAGGCAGGTGTAGAAAATATTTTAATAATGGAAATCATAAATACAAAAAATTTTAAATCCCTTTATTTCTATATAAAAGAATTTAAATTCAAAATCTAAAATTTTGTACAATCAGCCGCAGATATGACATAGTAAAAAAAAAAAAAAAAAAAAAAAATCTTTAAAAATTGTTCAAAAGATACCTTTAATGCTTCAATTTCTTCCACTAAATGATGATATTCTTCTCTTCGTTCTCTCAGTTCCTGTAGAATGGGTTCCAAATCAGCAACAAGAGGTGTAACAGTAGGGGTAGAGGAATGTTCTGGGGGAGACCTTTGAAGGCCGGATTGATGGCGTGGACTTGAGATACTTCCCATTATTTGATGGCCAGAACCAGACGTAAAGCTGGAACTTTCATCATCTGATGCATATTTGGCGCTAAAATGAAACTCTACATTACACATCTTATTTTCATACACATACAAAAATGTGTATTATTTTATCCTTATAGGAATATCAAACATGTAATATAACTTATTTCAACAATATTTTTGGCAACATAACTAATATTCAAAGTATTGTGGGAAAAAAAATTATTCAAAGTATTGTGGGACATTCTTAATAACTTACACCCTAAAAATTACTCAAATATGGAACACATTCATATAGCACTCGAATTTTTAAGGGGACTTTTGGCTAGATTTAGTGCATTTTTATACAAATACAACAAATAACTTGATTTAAACCTTACAAATGTTAAGAAAATACAATAAATTATTTTGCTGAATTTTTACATTAATATAACCATACAATAGAATGATATATATATATATAAATTATTGCTTTCAGACCAGTACTGATGATAAAGTCAATTTTTTGAAATCTACAAAGCTTATAAAATTAGTAATAAATTAAAAACTAATTTAATTTAAACAAAAATAATTTAAATAAATTTTTATTTAATTTTTGAATTGTATTTCAAGAAATATTGCCTTTGTATTTAAGTTGGCAAGTGGGTCAATCTGTTTAATATGATGCTTCTATCTCAATTTTTTTAAATTATGTTTTGGTTGGTGTTAGCCAAATATGTTAAAAGCTGAAAACCAATATTATTTTATATTTATTCACATTCAATAATAAATCATTTTATTCGAATTTATAGTGGCTTCATAATAGTGTAACACCACAAGGCAATTTATGTGTATTATCTCAATTCTAGAAAGTCCTAGGATAAATAATATTAAACACGCAGAAAGATACATTTTTGGAATTGTTGTTTTTCTAAAAATTTTTCTTTATAATAAATTTTCAAGTCACATTGAAATTATTTTGACTTGAAGCGCCTTTTTAGGAAGGAAGGTATTTTATTAAAGACTCAAATTTTTTTGTTAGAAGTACATATAAATTAATATTTTAAGAGTTACTTGAAGTTCGAGAGCTGCATGTAGTATTTTCTATAAGGCTGCAAAAATTGAGAGTTTTAAGAAATTGCCGACACAGAAATTAAATAACTCGGGTGGAAAGTATTGTAAAATAATCTGAAAATTTTACTGATTAAAGTATAATTACTTCCTGTCAAAAATCTGCACTTTTATATTAAAAGATCTTAGAATTTCATAGTGCAGATTACAGGTTAATGTCTATAAATCTGTGGACATTTTTTCATAAAAATTATTACATAAAAATGATTTTTACTCAGAAAAAAATTTACAGAATTTTATTTGATAGAAAAATAATTAATCTTCTAAAAATAAAGAAAGAAGCATAATAATCATGAATGATAAAAAAGCAGTATTTTCACAAGTAGACAAAATAAGATGCACATCATGCCTCTGTGTGAAGCTATAAATACAAATCAAAACACTTAACAGCAGGCACAAATTAATTTTAACTTGCAATACTGATTAAGCAAGTTCATTTTCTTGGAAATATAAAGATCAAAATTAAAAAAATACAGATTTTGTTTCCTGCATAGATTTTAAAATTACATTTCTTTTTTGGTAATAAGTATATATATTTGTTATGCCAAGGAATAAAAATCCCACTAGCTTTTTATTTGAATACGAGATCTTTTATTTTTCTGCCAAAATTTACATATGCAAGCTATACAGTTTAAAGAGTAAGTGGCAGGATATTGCATTACTACATTATAGGTAATTATGTGCTTCATATTACATTATTAAAATAAATGTTACAGGACTTATCAGATCTGTGATAAAGCAATTATTAGCCTCTAAAAATGTGAAAATTGCTTTGTGATGTAGCCAAAAAATAACCACCATCACCAAACCAATGTGAATAAATATGAAATAATATTGGTTTTCAACTGTCAACATTTAAGGTTAACATCATGTAAACAATAAATTTCTTAAAAATGGCCAAGAAAGAAGAAGGGGAAAAAAAAAAAAAAAAAAAAAAAAAAAAAGACGTAATATATAATGATGTCAGACTTAATTTTCAAAAATAAAATAAGGCAAGCACTTACTTTTATTACATGTTTAAAGCTACAAACAAATTTCTAAAAATTGCATTATTGTGTTAGCACATTAATCAATAATGGAAGTAACAACTATTACAATACTGACGAAAGAAAATACGAGATTAAATATATTAAAGTAGCAACTGCTACATTACATCATATTAATGCAGTAGATGTTACATTTATAACTTTAGTCAAATAAGTAATATATGTATTTCTATTACTAAACCATAGAAGCATAATCAGATATTATATTTTGGTTAAAAAAAAAAAAAAAAAGTAAATTGTATAAAGTAAACAAAAACAAGTAAAAAGCATTTTCATAACTAAGCATTTGCAGCACACAGATCACAATATTTTATTATGCATTCAATAAAAAAAAATTTAATACCCGCAATGTGTAAATGTTGCACTGCCGTGAATATTTCGTTGCTGTGAATCGGCACCTTCTTGAGGAAGTTCTAAAATTATAAAGAATTTTATTTAAACAATTGAATTACATTGATGATAATGTATAATTGATTGCATATTCAAGAAGCAACTATAGTGATTCAGTAAAAAAGAATAAGTATCTAAAAATTCTGAGTACATAGCTGAATGAAGTCAATATAATGCTAGTAAAGCCTTTTAGAAATTTATATAAACTTTTAAGGTTACTATTAACAATAGTATATCAGTGTACAACAACAAAACTATTAGAAAGGCACTTATGAGTTTCAGATAGTAGGAATAAGGACAAATTTAAGATTTAAAAGTCATGATTTAAATCTGACAAGGAATAGCTAAAAGTAAATACAAGTAGGCTAAAACGAAAGTACTTTGAATACATATTTCTGTTAAAACCAATGACTCACAACTGTAATAAAATATAACATGCCAGGCAACAAAATTTAAAAACTCCTCTCTAAAACTCTTGTTTCCATAATTAGGGCAAAAAAAGTTATAATTTTTAAATGAAACATTAAATTTAACATGATATAACTCAATATGTCTATTGGCACATTCCAATACTGGAATGCAGCTGGATATTATGCTCAATACAGCTTATCAACAAAAGTGTTGCTGTCTTCGATTTTTTTACAGTGCTGGTAAGAACTGTAGATTTGCTCTACAACCAGAAATAATAAGGCGTGAGATCAAGTGATTTAGAAATAACACTTAACAGTTAGTTACTCCTTGACTCAATGTGTCATGAAACTCTATTGTGATAAAAATAACTGCATCAGGTTTAGTGTTCTTTTTTATTTTAAGACTGACAATAGTACATAATAAATCACATTATCATACCCATTTTATGGTTTAAGGCTCCTCAAAGAACAAAGGACTGATAATAAGTGATGTAGTAATTCTACACCATACAATGGCTTTTTCTGGTTGGAATAGCACTTTAATGTATTAGATGCCTAAATAATTAGTAGTCCAAAGGTAGAAGTTTGAAGAATTAACTCTCTTATGCAACAAGTAGTGTGTCTAATCACTCTATAAAATGTTAAATAATCAAGAGGCATCTTTTTCCAATCTCTAAAAGTTTCAGTATATTTTGCACTTTGCTCCATCAACTACCAGTTATTGCTTAACATATTGAATTTGATATGTTTAATCGAAACATCTACAATCAATGTTATTCAAAGAACTTCCTAATTGCAATTACCAGTCGCAATGACACATGTGAAACTATACAATCATTGACTGTTCCAAGTGACAATGGCTGAGCTTTATTATCAAATTTTTCAACACAATTGCAGCCACTTTATTGTAAACATGGATATAAATGGACTCAGTGTATGGCACATCTTGAATGGAATTTGTTTCAAATTACTGCACTATTTATTTCAATCCAAATACTGAGAATGATCTTTTTTTCCCACATCTCTTTTTCATCAATTGAAACTTCGTAAAGTGGCTGTTGTAGACTCAAAATTTAGATAGTTAACCAATGGAGCTTTATCTTGAAGCAATAAACATCTAGTAATAAGTATCAGTAACTAGACTTTGCTTTTATCAATGCACATCTAATTTAAGTCATATGACTCCAGAAAGTACATTTGTACATATCAAGAATTGGTAATATGTGCATGAAGTATTCATTAAAGTTTGTGTATCTAGATTTTGTGATATATATATATGCATCCTTTCTATGAAATTATCTACAATAGAGCCCACTATCATCATAATTTTGAACTACTGTATATTTGTGCATATATGCTGATAATTTTCAGAACTTTTTAAAGCTAAGTTACTGAGGTCTTCTTATAAACGGATCCATTAATTTTGCGAAAAACAGATACTTTCCCATTAACCAGGCAGAAGTGATGAAACATCAAATATAGGACATTTTTATTTTACGTTATGTTTCTTAAATCAATGAAAAAAAAAAAAAAAAAAAAAGATAATAATAATAAAATAAAATGAGTTATTTGTTTTATGAAAATAAGTTGCTTTATTTTTTAAATTGTTTATATTGCTAGTTTGTTGTGTTGTCACCAAAGCGAAAAATTTGATGTTCATGAAATTTGTGCCAGGTTACTGGAAGAGTAAAAGTTTTAGAATCTTTTGCTAACTCAAAATGCTTTTTGCCCCATTCTCAAATTCTCTTTTCATTCACATGGAAATGCAATGCAGCAATAGAATTTTGAGAAAAAAAGATACATGTAATTTGAAAGCTGCTGTATAAGAAATTCCATTCTTTTTCAGAAAAAATTAAATAAAATGGCACAGTAAATAAGATTAGCACAAATACCACAGATCATACACAAGGCAACACAGTATGGTAACAATGCTATAGCTTCAGATAGGGCTATCAGTTATATTTATAGTCAGTGGTATCAAATTGTTGAATTTTTCTGATACATGGAAAACATTAATCACTTTACTCTCATTACCGTCCAGGAATTTTATTTTAGTTAGATTTTAAAAACAAGATTTTTAGATGAAATATATAATTTATAGTAACAATATTTAAAATGCATGAGAGAGAGAGAGAGAGAGAGCACGAGAGAGACGCACACGCACACACACACACTTACACAAACCCTACAATTTTGAAGCTTTTTTTCCCTGACCTACTAGATATTAATTTCATTGCTACTTTAAATCATTACCATTTCTATAAGCAAATTAGCACTTGGTTTTATTATCAATGTTATATAATTCATAATGATTTTATTTTAGGGAAAAATATATAATCAAAAATCATATTAAAAATATTTTAGTCATTATTAAGTATAATCTCAGAAAGTAAAACATAATAGGTAAAAAGAAATTCTTAACCATTATGTTAATAATAAATAAATAACAGTTAAAAATAAATAATTGTCTATTTTTTACAAAAAAAAAAAAAAATATTTTTAAATATGCCATATGTTTAATAAATGAAATATTGCATATTAAATTTATATTTCAAGATAAGCTAATTAAATTTTATGAAATATTAATACAACTCACTTTCTAAAGAACTAATATTATCAGCACTTCCAAATCGGTTTTTAATCAAATGTGCAAATTCTCTTGGCTTTGACATTACAGTTCTGTTAAAATAAAAGGAAATTAACTTACTAATAATAATAATAAAAAAAAAAAAAAAAACCCAAATAAAACAGATAAAAATAAAAACAAAACAAATTTAACAAGGAAGGAGAGAAAAAGAGAGAAGAGAAGACATATATTCATACTCTGCAGCACTGTGAGTAGCTTGAGTTAAGCCTGAAAGTCCTCCTTTGATGTTACCGACAACTCCTCTGAAGAAATAGTTTTTATTAATACAAAACAAAAAATAAAAATTGTAAAGAATTCAATTTAAAATTATATATTTTACATATTCTATTAAAAAATTACATACCCAGAGAATCCAGTAATTCCTTCTTTAATATTAACCCAACATCCCTAACATTAAAATAAAAATAATAATTAATCTTATGCTTAAGTCAACTTTTAAAATTACTATGTAAATAATTCTTTATTTGAAGTAATTTGTTTTCTAAAAATTTTTATTAGTCAAATTGATTGAATTAAACAATCAATTTATTTTATGAATACTGACATACAAGTAGGAATCTAATTGTTCAGTAGTAACAATTATTCAGTAATATCAAATTTAAAATTAAAAATCAATATTGACAATATGAGATTTGTTTTCTATTCCTTCTCCTTATTATTATTTATTTTTCTTTTTAGATATTGAATACAGATATTTTTAGAAATACTAAGAATTCACTCACTTCAAACCTTGGCCAACATCTCTCAGAACTTCTCTCGGTTGCCAGTGGCTACTACTTAATCCATGAGTTTCTAGATCACGTATCCTTTTATTGTATGTTTCTAACTTTTTTTGAAGTTGTGCAATAGATTGAGCAGCTTTAAGATTTTTCTTTTCAAACACACTTTTAATTCTTTGCAATTGCTGTTTGTCAGCACTTGATGCCAATTTTAAATATTCATTAACATTTTCTAGAGAGACAGAGATAATATATGTTATTTTTTTTTTTTAAAAAGTCTCTTTTTTTTGTTATATTGAAATTCTAAAAATATAAGTAACACATGTGTATAGCTCACACAAACAGTAAATTAATCAATAAAAAATTATCTTTTTAAGAAAAGTAATTTCATTAACACACAGTCGTTAACTCATTTATATAAAAGCATACAAATTATGACTCAAAAGAAAACTTTTTGAAATGTAATATTCAGGTTATAATGTTTTCTATTATTTTAACCATTTCATTATAATTTTCCTTTATTCAACTAATAAATACAAAATAAATATCAAATTTTAAATTATATTTTTTTAAAGTAAAATATCTACTTTTTAAAAACAAAATTTACTTTTCAAATGAATAGTAAAACTATAATATGTTAAGTTTGTTGAAAAATAATTGAAATTTTAACTATTAGAAGACAATTATAAATAAATATTTCATACCATCACGCACTGTTTGACCCTCTTTTATGAGTTCTTTGGTTCTAGCAATTTTTTGGTATGTATGTTCAATAGCAGCTCGAGTACGTTGAAAATCTGGTGTAGAACCACCTTCATTACCATCTTGAGCCAACTGACTCGTGGAGGAATCATGGGCACCTACACTTGGGCGACCAATGGATAAATCCTATAGAAAATTCTTTTTGATTAAAGATATCAAAATATTTAATGACATGCAGAAAAACACAAATAAATAAAATAGTGTATAAGAAAAATTTTTCTTAGAGACAATTCAAATATTATATCAAACCAAAAAGTTTACACAAATTTGCTCTTGCAAATTGTATTCTAATAATGGACATCATTTGATATTCAAAATATAACAACATTTTAACAGCTGTGATGAATATTAGATAATATAAATACATTTTCTAGTTCATGAAAAAAAATATATATTGTGTTTTTAATTTAATTAAAGTTACCTGACTCATTTTCAAAATTGTTTATATTGTTCTTGACGCTACCAAAACAAAAATCTGATGTTAGAAAATTTGCACCCATTAATGGAACAAGTAACAAAACATTTTAAGCATTTGCGATCATCTGTAGTTTAAAAATTTACTGCATAAGAATTTCTCTTCCACTCCTTTTTCAGACAAAAATAAGACTAGTACAAATACCACTAGATTGTACACAAGACAACTTAATGGCAACAATGTGCTAGCTTCAGATATGGTTATCATAGTTATAGCTATTGCTATTAGCAGGTGGTATTTTATTTTGTGTGAATTTGATTGTAAAATAAAAAAATAAGTTAACATGCTTGGCAACATTTTCACCTGCATGACAACATGTTTGAACGCTAAAGGAATTAAAATTTTTTTCATTTTGGCTTATATGTGGGTTTTTGTACTTTGGGTAAATTTTTGTAAAAAATTTACTCTCAGCTTATACACAGATATTTGTATTATTAATAAATTTTTTAGTAGAATTCACTTGAATATTAACAAGAAATATTGATGACATGGCTTTGAAACAAAGAGCAATTCTACAATTGAAATATTTCAAAGAAAATTTTAAGGGGAAGGAAAAAAATTTATAGATCTTTTACCAAATCTGATGTTTCATCTGTATTGTTCTGTTCTTCTGTTGAAGAAGAGGTAGCCAATGGCCAATAAGTCAAGTACACAGATCCCGAAGGAGTATTAGCTCCAGAAGCTCCATAATGTGGGGATAAAACTTGAAGTGTGTTGGAAGATTGAGGCGTTAGATGTTTAGGGGTATTATTGTCATTGCTCATCACCCCACTCTTTCGATGAATAACAGGACTTTTACGCCTCATGTTTGTACTGTAGCTGGAAAAATCAATATAAACATTTGAAAATTTATTAAAATAAAACATCTTTAAAATACATTCTTTTGAATATAAAACAATCATAGAAAATAATGCATTAAGAAAGGGGTGGAGTTACTGATTTTTTGTATGTAAAAAGTACCAACAAATAAACAACACTCAGGCGAAGAAAAATATCAATCAACACTGAATCAACATAAAAAATCAACAATCAACATTGAAAATTTTTTTCCCCAAGAAAATATGTCCATAGAGTAGCAGATTCAAAATTCCTTTTTTTTGAGATCATAGAAAGCCTAGTATAATCCTTTACAAACCTTACATGGGTTCACCTATGCCTTATAAATGAGCCTGGTTTTAATATATTCGTAAAATTAAAACATAACATACATTAACAAACATGGAATTAAAATAAAAAACAAAGAAACAGCAAATAAACATCTGAAAATTCCTTTCTTTAGCCAGAGAACATAAAGTACTTAATGTAATATGAAATCCACAAACAAATCATTTGGCATTCCACGTAAATTACTTAATATAAACCAATACTAAATTGCTTTATATTAACTTTATTTCTAATACATGATACAAACTAATAAATTTTCTAATCTAAAATTCGAATTTTTAAAGTATAATTCTTATCATAAATGGCATTTGAATATATGAAAGTTAAAAAATTAAATTTCTGGTATCGATTGCTAAAAAAAACAAATAAATTATATAATATATACAATAAGCAAATGATTTAAATCAAATAAAGTATTAGAAAAGAACATAATCCCCAAAATTTAAAATATTTACCTTTCCAAATTTCAAGAAAATTTATAAAGAGATTTCTAATCTTGTTTACACAAATGATTACAATTTATTTATTCATGGGGAAAAGATTAGCAATATATTAAATACAGATGATAAATCACAAAGAATAATAAGAATACAGACAAATGATGAAAATTGGCAGACAATTTTTTTTGCAGTTTGCAAAAATTTTCTGGAAGGGAGATTTTTTTGAATAAAAATCCCTTCCTCTGCTAGCAAAAAATATTTTGTTTGTCTACATTAGATAAAAAAATTAATTTAAAGAAAATATAACCTACATTTAAATATCATAGTTTTTAAGTTATAAGAATAAATTTATTGTTTAATAAAGAGAGACGGATCAATAAAAATCAAATTATATAACTTCAAATTGACATTTTTCATAAATATTATTCAAACTTTTATTATAACATTTTTATCTTTAACGTATATTATGTGATGATGCATAAAAAATACAATACTGTGTTAAAAATGCACTATTTTAGTTTAAAATGTGAAAAATTGAATTATAAAACCATGTTAAGAAATTCATAACTGATTGTGAAGCAAGTTAGCTGAAATCTTCATATTGTTTAATAATTTAATTTGTTTATTGTTTAATAATTAATCACAGTTCCTTAAATAAGAAAAAAAAATAATTTTCCTATATGATTAGAGATTAACTCAAGCAGCATTGGGAAAATGTTGTGCATTATACACAATATTTTATTGGTTAGTTTATTAAATAAAAAAAATTAAAGCAAAGAAATAGAATCAATTGTTATTATATTAAGAAATATAAAAAAGTTAATCATTATAAGCAGTATCAGTTTGACACAGTTCCAAGTACATATTATGTTCTTATCTATATATTTTTTCTTCATCACGAAGTGCCAATGCAAAAAAGCACTTGTAGGTAAACAACATAGGAGGTTCTCAAATGTTGTTTACTTCAAAAGAATTGTCAAGATCATTATGAATTTTAAAGACATAATGGTAACTCAGAGAAATTGAAAAAAGTAAAAATTCATATAAAAATATGAAGAATAGAATAATAAATCTAAAAAAAAAAAAAAAATGGACTTTTTATGTTTGCAGTAATAAATAAAGACTTTTAATATACCTCTTGTACTAATTAAATAATCTTTAAAAATGTTGATGAAACTAAAAATAGTTATAAAAAGACACACATAAAAATGAAAAAAATTTACTATATTATAAATAACTGATGGAAACTTGAACAAACAATAATAATAGTTAGATACAGTATTTAATTTCGGATAAAAAGCTTTAAAAAATGAATTATATCATTTACAATCAAATGTAATGGGCATAGAAGAAAAATTCATTTGAATGTGGATTTCTTTGTGAAAATTAATTAACATAAATACAAAATTATACTTGTAGAAAAAAATCTTACAGTTTAGTTTTCAAGAATGAACAGAAAATATTATTATAAGAATTTAAATAAATGTAAATTAATAAATATTGCAAGATTGCTCACCGGGAAAGTAGACGGTTTATGTATAGAGATCTTCAGTAAATTCTATTTGAAGCTCAGGAAGAGGAAATGAGTCATATAAATAAGAAATCATCAACAGTAGGATTCTAAACCATTGGCAAGGATTCAGAATAGTAAAATATCATCCTGTCCAACAGTAAGCTCGCT
Organism: Caerostris extrusa; assembly: GCA_021605095.1. Taxonomy (NCBI): domain Eukaryota; kingdom Metazoa; phylum Arthropoda; class Arachnida; order Araneae; family Araneidae; genus Caerostris; species Caerostris extrusa. Next base: position 171,252 of record BPLR01004327.1, on the reverse strand, counting down.
CAGTTTCTGAATGTAAGTTGAATGGAAAACTGGAACTGAAGCATCCTTTTGTTGTTACTCTCAACTAGAGTAATGACAACAACGATGACTCATACCCGCTAAACTTGATCGGAATTTAAAAATTCAATTGAGTCCATCTAGCACACTTGACAGATTGACAATAACTGTAACTGTAATCTTTTATAGCAAATGTCTCCTGAATGATTGATTGGTAATTTAAATCATGGATCATTGAAAAAAAAAAAAAGTGTTATTAACAAGAGAATTATTCGAATCATAGTAATTTTTTTCATCATGTTTGGTTAAGGTTTTTTTTTTAATTAATTGTTTAAATTTTGTTATATTATTATTTTTTTTTTTGTATATAAACATTCTTACATACAGAAAAATCTAAAATTATTTTTCTGTGGATGGCATTACATTTACTTGCTTTCAAAATACAAACAAATATGGCGCGAATCACAAGGTATGCAATAAAGTCAAACAAATTTTTCTTAATAATTTAGGACTTACAACTTAATTAAGTCTTAAAATCTATAATCTGAATATATTTCAAATGAAGGAAAATAAAAATGTTATTCATAGCTAAATTGTTCTCAATTAGAAGTGTATCGAAAACAAATGACACGTGAAATGAAATAAAAGCTAGTTATATGTTTATTAACATATTTATATGAAAACATAAATTAGTACTCTTTATTAAAAATAATAATGGGAGTAATATTCTATATTGATTTAATTTGTATATTCATTAATTTAATTGTATCAGTTTGACTAAAGAGCTGTCTAACCTTATTTTAAATGGTTAGACAGCTCTAACCTTTTTATTCTGTATTTTTGTAACGAAACTTTTTAACTATCAACTCTAAAATATATCAAAATACCTAAGCCTTTTTAAAGTTTTTTGTGTATATATTATTTTGAATTAATGCTAAAAGGAGTTACAACGGTTCTAGTTTTTCAAATTATAATGCCAAAAGAATTACTCTTGCAATATTGGTTAATGAATAAGAGTCCATAAAATGGAATTTTCTGGGAAAATGGTACTCGTGTAAAATATTGAACATCGTAACTATTGAATATAACAAGCAATTTTCTTCAGAATATTTTCAGTGCTGTATCTTCTAACGATTTAATTTTTTCCCTTGTCAACCAGTAGTTTTGTGAACTATTAGAGATTCTATAAATATTTCAATTTGTCTTAAAGTTCAGATATCTGTTTCATTTTTGAGAATTTGTGATGCTTACAATTTTTGTTTTGTGTTCTTTCCAAATATGATTTATAGTTTGGAGATTTCAAGATGCAGATAGCATTTGAATTATTAAGAGCAAGTAGGTTTGGAAATTTAGAGTAATAGTTATTAAAGAATTAAAAAAAAAAAAAGGAATTAATAAAAAGTAATTCAACATTTAAGTAATGATTCTAACAAATTTTACTTCCATTATATTTTATCTAAATAATTTAAAAACTATTTAGAGAAATATAAATATGCAAAATTGCTCTGCAAAATGAATTATACATGGTACATTTGATATAATATTATGTCTACTTCTAATAATAACCATCTTTAGATTTATTTTTACAAGGTTGTTATTAAATTTAAATATTCATATTTATCAAATACATTTTCTTTTGTGTGAATTCCAACTCTATTGGAGTTAAGTTTTATTTTAAAAACTGTTTTTTTAGTGTACTACAGTGTCCAAAAAGTAAGACCACTTTTCAATTTAAAATTCCCAGAGCTTATGGAATTTCAATTTTTTTTCTTTTTTAGATTACTGGCTGTGTTCTTGATATCTGTATGAAATTTAACTTCAAAATATTCATTAGTGTTTGAGTTACACTTGGCTTTGTGAGAAGCTAAAACTGTTTCTGGTGATTTTTGAAATGTCTGAATTAATTGAGAAGAACTTGTATAAAATTTTGTTTGTGGAAACGTATAGAATGTTGCAGAAGGCATTCGGTGAACATTCCTGTATCGGAAAGAAATGTTTACAAGTAGTAAAAACAGTTCAAAGAAGACAGAGAATGCGTTGAAGATGAAGAGCCGTCTGGTCGACCATCAGCCTTAACCGACTTTGCTTACGTCCAAAAAATTAAAGATTTGGTGCTTGCAAACTGCCACTTTACAATTAGAGACCTTGCTGATGATGTTGGAATTTCAAAAGGATTGGTTAATTCTATTTTGGGCCTCAAACGCGTCAAATCTTGATTGGTACCGAAACACAGAATGCACTAGCTCACACTGCATTGATTCTTCGTGACTTTTTTTCGCAAAAATGAAACCCATATCATTCCACAACCACCGTATTCACCTAATTTAGCATCGTGCTACTTCTGGCTATTTCCTAAACTCAAAAAGACCACTCAGGGGAAACCGTTTTTCAGCCGATTGAAAAGAAATCTCTGGAATCAGTTTTATTATCTCACAAAACCCAGCTTAACTCAAACACTAATGAATATTTTGACGTAAAATTTCACACAGATGTCAAGAAAGTGCCAATAACCTAAAACGAAAATAATGATAATAATAATAATAATAATAAATAAAAGAAAACATAAAATTGAAATACCATATGCCAGGGAAATTTAAATTGAAAACTGGTCTTACTTTTGAACACAGTAGTATACCATGTAATAATACTTTATTTGGTTAAAATATCATATTGTTGAAGTCATAGTTTAGCCTTGGCAAACCAACTGCAGTCCATGAAAATAAGATAAAATGGTGTCACAAAGGCATTCAAAAATAAAGTATTGGTGCGTAATAATTAATAAATATATATTTCTATTAAAAAAAGTGAAATAGCACTTTTAATTTCTCTATTTGAAAGTGTTTTTGGTGTTATAGGAGCATTAGACAGGTATTATAAACAGTCAATATTAATTTTATTTGGACAACTTTGCTTATTTTTTTGTCTGCCCAAAGCATCATAATACTAATTCTTACACTTTCATAGCATTTGTTTTCCAGTTTACTTCAAAAATGTGCTTTGCTCTTACTTTCTGTTGCAATCATAATATGTTGTACACTATGAATGATGCTGATTGTACTTTAATAAGCAATTAGAAAAGTGTTTTTATAATCATGTTTTCGATACAAATTTATTTGCCTTTTCACTCACCATTTTTCCTCCCTGCAGATCACAAGGAGAATTATAAAATATGATACACATAATGACAAACTAGGTTGTCATTTTTTTTTTTTCCAGAAATGCTTACAAGCATCACATTTTTAAATCATTACCAATTTGACAGCTTAGGAAAAATGGGTTGGGGGTGGGGGGCTAAAATAAGGTCCAAATCATGTTTAAAATTTCTTTTCAAAGCTGATTTTTTTTTCATTAATTTTAGTGTTTACCATAAAATTAAATTTTCCTTTTATTGTTTTATTGTAGAATTTATATTTCTCATCAATCATATGAATTTAATTAAGTTCCTGTTTTAAAACTTTTTTTTAATATTTCAAGTAAAAAAATTCAGTTCAATCCTTATTAACTTAACACTTAATGTGAAACATTTTAAGAAGATTTACAATTTCTTTATATGAATTCATCCTAAATTTTTGATAATTCCATTATGAAGGGTAAAGGTCAGCCATAATTTTAAAACTTTCAAATGAGTAAAAATATATCCATGAAAGTACTTAAAAATTTTCCATATAATTTCACTCATATTAGTTATATTAAAGATTATAAGTAAATTTGTTTAGTTGATGTATTTGAAATAAATATTAATTTCAATAAAAGTAATGTTTTTTGTGACAACAATTTCATTATACTTAATTTTTAATTAAAAGAATTTATACATATACAATATAAATAAAATGCCTACATATTAGACACCATTTTTTGAAGCAAAATATAGGTTGTAAACTTTAATGATTATTTCATTTTTATTTGCTATTAATAAAAGATAAACTTTTATTTATTTGATTACTTATGCAAATATTTTGTTTCTTTTGAGCATTTCATAAATTTCCTAAAATTAGCTTTCATTTGTTAAAAAAAAATTTATTATGAATAAAAACTTCAGCTTAAAAAAATATTTTTAACACAACCTTAAAATACTTCAATAAAATTTGAAACTTTTTCTTTATACCATCAGTAAATATAAATGGAATTTCATTGATATTTTCAAAATGCGCGTTATAGCATGTGAACAAAAAATAATAAGTTTTGTTGGTAATATAAATCTCTTTAACACATTGCTTGCTGTTGCTCGCAAGTTGCTTTTTATTTATTTATTATTAGGCATATTATGTTTTCTTATTTTTTATTTTAAGTAATTATTAGGGTTAAAAGAAATTTAATATGCTCTTAATACTTGAAAATTCCAAATTATTTTTCCATTTGTCAAATTTATTTATGTTAAATATTAATTACTAACAAGATTAAAAGTAATTTAAAAATATTAGTATTGAATTTTATGAAAGTTCATGCAGTGATGGTGATTCTGAATATAACTTAATTCTTCTAACACAAAATTAGTTAAAACAGTTAAAAATATTCAGCCCATTAAAGATTGTACTACCTTTTATTCGGAGAAAATGAATATAAATATTGTTTATTAGAATCTAATTAAGAGAAAAATAGTGACTGAATAAAAAATATTACTTTTAGTGAAAATATAATGTCAAGCTAATCAATTACTTTTGAAATTTTACTATTTATTTATTACTATTTGTTATTTAAAGAATCATTATACTTTTTATAAATACTTATTGTTTAGTTGGTATCATATTTACATAATTTTTTTTTTTTTTTTTAGTTTTTTTTTCTCCTATTTGTAAGATCCTTTTCTATTATAATTAAAGCTAAATCTCAAAAAAAAAATTGTCAGCCAATAGAATGAGGGAACGAAGATGAAGGTTGTGAATCTTTAGACCATTTGTTTTTATAACTAAATAATTAACTTAACACTTTTTTGTACATCAATAAATTTTGAAAAAATTGCCTCTATCTTTTTAGTATTATTTGCACTTTGTATATTGGAACAAAATTGTCTCATATTCCATGCCACTATGATTTTTAATGAGTTTAGACTATTTTATGAATAAGGGGTTTGTTTTCTTTTATTGAGTGCCTCTTAGGTGGTTCAATTGTATCCCAGTTAGTATTATGAATTGTAGTAGTTATGATGGAATTATTGTTTATAAAGTGTCTGTATAAATTACACTATTTTAAAAAATATATTTTTGAATATTTAAATATTTTTTAGATCTGCAAAGGATTTGTGGTCATTAGTATGTGGTTCATCTATTTTGAATTGCAAGGTAAATTTTTGTTATTTGTACTTAGTTACAAATTTTAATTAAAATTTTTCCAAATTTTTATATGAAATATTTTGTAGGAACTGGTTGAATATGAACTTGGAGAAAATAGTGATCATATTTTAAATGGAATTCTATTTTTCAAAAAAGCAAGGTAGATAATTAAAAAAGTTTTTTTTTATCTTAAACATACCTTTATCTTTGATGAAATGCTTATGTTGAAATAAAAATAAAGCAATCTTTTATTTACTATGTCTACTAATTAAATGTGGTAATGTAAATTTACTATGGGAGATCTATTTATGATCTAAATTCAATATATATAAAGTTTATGAATTATATGAAATTAACATTATCATAGTATAATATATATATATATATATTTGAAAATTCTGTTCCTGTCAGATAAAAAGCTAAATCTAATTATAAGATAATAAATTATAAATAATTATAAAAGCTAAATAATTATATTTAGCACCATCTGTTGCTAAATAATTATAAAAGCATCAAGTCAATTAAAAAAATGTGCTGATTTATGTTGTGCAACTTAAAATACAAAAAAAAAAAAAAAAGATTGTTTCAAAATACTAAATGGTTGATTGCATTTTTAAGAAATTACATTTCCTATATTGTTTTCTGCTGTTTGTGATATTTTAAATCAGGAAAAATTAAATAGTTTCACATTTTTTTTTAATAGTTCAATTTTACTAAATTGAATGTTATCCTTCCAAAACTTTTTGTCAACTAATTTTTGAACTTTGTATTTATTACATCAGGAACATTAGTGTGCAAACTACTTATTTAAATTGAAATATACTATGGAAGATGTATGATTTATAATCCATATTGAAGCTTATGAACTCTTTGAATTGTCACAGTATAATATATATATTTGAAAATCAAAATTATTATCAATTATTTTTAAATACATTTAATAGCTTGTTTAAATTACTAGTTATTTTTAGATATATAGTTTATGATTTTAGGAAAGCAATATTTCAGTGTAGTTGATTCAGAGAAATCACTATTTATAAGAGAATAATAAATTGGTCTAAAAGCTAATTTGCTAAAAATTAAATGTGTTGTTTTTCCAATTCTAAATCAATTTTTTGATATTCTGTTAAAAAAAAAAAGTGTGTATTATATATATTCTTAGTTTTTAATAAAAATCAATTAATATACAAATCAATAATATATAAATTTAAAAGGCTTTCTCATTTGTTGAAGTTGTTTGTTTAAAAGGCGTTAAAGTTATTTGTATATTTGTTCAGTTAAAATAAAAAAAATTACCATGATTCTACTTATTTAAGGAAAATATACATTTCTAGATAGAATACAAATGAAACAATAATAATATATCTCTAATCACAATATTTTCAAGAGCTGTACATGTAATGTTTTTTTATGTTAATTTCAGTCCGCAGTCTTTGGATTCATTAAAAAAATCAGTTGAAGAGACACATTTTGAGTTTGTATCTAAACTTAGCAAATTACTTGTGAGTATAACAAAATATGTATCTAATATTGATTTTTATTTAAATTAAACAATTTTTACTAATTTTATTTACACAATTTTATGTATTTATCGTAGAGTTACTTTTCATTTTACTGTCAAAAATCAAAATGTTTTTCTCTTTTTACACCTTAGTTTTTATATTTCATTATTTGCATGCATTTCATTATTGGATGTAAAAGAATTTGTTTTATAAGTAATATAATATTTTATTTCAATTAATTTTACATCTCATTTTTTGTATTTTTCAATGTTTTATATTAACTGTATTAAAGGACATTTTGTTTTGACTGAAAATAAAAGACATAATGATAATTATATATATATTTTTTTTATTCTGGTGGTGAAATTTTTTTTTTTCAATTTATTAAAATTAGAATTGATTTGATGTGATAAATTTTGAAAAACTATGGATGTATTTTATTTGTGAATCCCATTTCATGTTTAGTAATGCATTATACATGAATAGAGAAATAACATTATATATATATATGTTTTTACTGAATTTTGATTTTATTGAATTGGTATAGTAGGAAACTCTGAGAATTGTAATAAATAAATTTTTCCCTCACTAGGATGTTGATGCAGTACAATGCTATGGATTATTTGTATCTTACACCACTTATGAATTTAAAGGAACTCAGAAAACTTTGGAGGTAATTATTATTATTGTTTTTTGAATTTTTAACTATGAAATTATTGAATTATGTAAAAATGCAAATAAAAATACAGTTTTTATCATAATAAATATCTTTTTCTAAAATATGTTTTGTATTTCTGAAATATTATTTTATTTCATACCTCAAAAGTATATTTTTAGATAATTTTTCTTTTATTTATACATTTAATTATTATGCAATATTAGTCTATTACAAAAATTTTCATGAATTATAAGTAAATTAATAATTTGGCGCACATGTTTTTTAGGTACAATTAATAAATGAACGCCATGTGCATTCTTTGTTATTAGAAGTGAGTAAAAGTTTTCTTTTTTAATTTTTAATTTACTAATCTTGTATATTTTTAAAATTTTAATTATGTCGTACATTTCTTATATCATACTCTTTGAATTGTTTAATCTATTCCATAATCTTGATGATAAAGGTATAATAATTAAATATTGATAAATGGTTAATATTTTTTTAAATTTATGTTTATACATTTTACCATAATTTTATATAATGAAATTCAAATTTTTTTGTAAATGAATTAAACTTTCTTTCTGTGCAAACTTTCTTTTTTTTTTAAAATATAATATTTCATTTATAGGTATGGCATTATTATTTTAGTGAGCGTTTGTATTATCTTCTTATTTTGAAGCATATTATCGGACATTGGCAAGATGGAACTGATCAATACAAAGTATGTTATGAAAATGTTAGCTATTCAGTTTTCCTAGAATTGGTATATATATATATATATATATATATAATGCATATATCAGGTACAAATGAAATAAATCTGACCAATTTTTAAAATAAATTTTGATAATGCATGTTTAATTTATCAATATGTTTTTTTTTTAAATTTATTTTTATGTCTTTGTCAAATAAAATAAAATACAATTTAATGCATCTCATTATTAAAATTCATTTTTCTATTAATTTTTGAAATTGATTGAATTTGTTAATGAAAAAATTTATTTATTAATTGATTAATTTTAACAAGTACTATAAGTATATGTACAATTGATTCAATGTGTATGAAATTTTAAATTTTATGGAAAAAGATTAAACATGCTTTAACTATAAAAGATAAAAAATAAAATAATAATAATTCAACTTGAATATCATTTTAAAAACGAAACAAAAAGTTCTAAAACTCATTGACTGATGATATTTTCTGTTATACTTTGAAAAAGATTAAAAGGTTAATGTCACAAGATTAATTTCCTGACCTATTATTATCTCTAAAAAGTAGGTTTAAATACAATAAATTACCATGAATGCATCTGGTTTCTGTTCTTTCAATGCTTTATTTCAATGAAAATCAGGTAAATTTTGTAGAATATGTAATCAGAAGCATTTTTTTTAAATTTGATATAATATTATAGAAATCCATATATCTGTGATACAAAAGTATTTTTAGCTATAAACTATTTATATATTAACTTTGCAATACATTCATAATAATTATATTTATCAGTTTATTCAGGTATTCTATAAAATTATATTACTGATTTTTAGTGAATTATAAAGAAGGACTTTTTAAAATTAATTTATAGGTCAATACTTAGGGTATTTTTTTTTTTTTTTTTTAAATTCCTTTAAATAAAATACTTTTTTATGTATTATAGAAAAATATTTTTTGATTTGTAATGACTGCTTAAAAGTTATAAAATATCCTGAATCTAAACAGTTATTGGGTAGCAATGGTTAGCACAGAGGTTTAGGTTTCCACAGAGAGACAATGGCTTAAGAAATTTAAATTGGAAGATATTTATTGGCTTAGAAAATGATCTTGGGGGAAACTTGAAATAATTGTCTGTGATGTTCTGAAAGTAAAAATTAAAGCTAACTCTACAATAACTGTTAGAGAACTTTCTGTTTATCTCAAGTATAAGCATAATTACATTGAAAAATTTTGTAGTGCTTGGAAAAGTGAAAAAACATGACAAATGTGTTCCACATAGTTGACAATTAGGCAGAAATTGAATGTTTTTAGATTTGTACATTATTGAGTGTTTGGCAAAGGAGCTATTCCTATTTGGACAATATCATTATTTGCAATGAAAAATGGGTACTGTATGATAACCTTAAACACTCAAAAAAGTGGCTGGACACAGATGAAAATTCTAATTGTCCAAACCAAGCTTATGTTCAAAGAAGACAATGTTGAGGTTTTGGTGGAATCAAGGGAGATATCCATTACAGCTTCCAATTTTTAAAATTTAAATCATAATCTTACAGCCAATCAAATTGATATTGTGCATTAGAAATTGTCGTCAGAACCAGCATTGTTGATACTAAAAAGGCATTATTCTTCTCCATGATAAAGCAGAATCTCATGTTTAAGAAATTACATTCAAAAATTAATGTGTTGAAATTCAAAGTTCTGACTGATGTACCATATTTACCTCACTTATCTCCTACTGATTACCACTTCTTTAAATATTTGGAATAGTTCTTAATGCATAACACTTTTCCAATTAAAAAGTTGTCAAAGCAGCATTTACTGAATTTATTGACTCATCAAAGGTGCTCTTTAAAATTGGCATAAAAATGCTTAGTTATCAATAGCAAAAGTGCATTGATGTGGTTGGAGCACATTTTGATTAAATGTATTCATATAATTTATGTTTATGACTATTAAAGATTGTGTATTCAAAATTCATTTCATATGATGCAATCCAATATATAAAATTATCTCAAACTTACTTCGTCTACTTAACGTGTTTCTCCTGTTAATGACAAATATAAGAAAAAATGTTGTAGAAAAAAAGAAAGAAAAGAACTAATTTTGCATGTGCATTATCAAACATCTGTTAAAAATTGTGATTAAATTTTAAAATTTAAAGTAAAGTTTTAGACTGAATTTTTATAACAATTTTTAAAAAATAATGGAGAAATAAAAGGTTACAGTTTATGTTTTACATAACTGAATGACTATTAGAATAGCCAATATTTTAGAACTGTGAATTATGAATATAATAATAGACTATTTTTTTTTTTTATTTATTTGAATTTTTTAATATAGTTATATTTAAAAAATAAATTTCATGCTTTAATTTTCGAATAAGTTTATAATTCTACTACCAGTATAACAAACATAAAGGTTGATGAATATTTATCATCATTTTAAAATTTTTATTTTGGTACTTCTCATTAAAAATGTAAAAATTGTTCTTGAAACACCATAAAACACTGTTAAAGTTTGAGATGAAAATTTTCAGAAATCAAATATTTAATAAAATTTTATATGATTTTTTTTTTTTTTTGTATTGTATATGACTGAAATTAAGTAATATTTTACTCAGAATGCATTTTTCTTCATTTGTATAACGCAAACAAATCTAAAAGAAAAAAAAAAAATATCATTATTTATTTATTTTTTTTTTTTTGCAGACGATATATGAAAAATTTCTGGAAAAGCATGACAAAGATAATTCTGTTATAAATAAGGTAATATTTTAAAATATTTCTATAACTTTATTTACTTTTTTTTATTAACTTTATTTCTAATATTTCTTTCCTATAACTTTTATTATTAGTGGAAACTAATTACTACCCATAATGTATACTTTTCATTAATAGATAATTGATCAAATGGAAGCATCTATTAATGCAGAACTTCCAACAAAAGATACTCATGGTGTATATATGGTATGTTTTTTTTTTTTTTACCTTCAATTAACACTCTACATATAATCAGTAATTGAAATATGTTGTAATTCATTCATATTGGTTACCTTCTTCCCTTTAAAGATATTTATATTTTACTTACAGTTATGACATTATTTTAATGAACAATTTTTATTTTTTCATTTTAAAAATTGATGATTTAATAATTGATAATTGATAATTCAATGTCATTATAATTTATTTTTTAATATTAAAATTTAATTATTATGATTTTTTAACAGAAGTTTCACATATCACGTAAAATTTAAAATCATGGCTTTACAAAAAGAAAGACTTTTTAAATACATAAATCAATGTCTTTATAAACAAAAGGATTTTTTTATAAACACAGCTAGTATTTAGTAAACTAAACTATTTTTTATTACACAGATTTTTTTAAAATAAAGTTTGCATTTATTTTCTGATTTTGCTATATTACATGCATGCCAATATTTTAGAACTAGCTTAAAACTGTATATATTTGAATAATTTTTTTGATCATATTTTTAAAAATTTAATGAAAATAATCCTTAAAATTTACTTACTTTGAATTTGCTCATTTATAGATTAATTGATATTTTTTTACACCTAATGTAATAATTTTCCTAATATAAATTTTTTTATTTTTACCAATTGTAAATTACTATTCCTTTATTTAAAAAGTGGTTCTGTCTTAATATTGAGTCATTCTGCCAGTAAATTTCTAAAATTTTAATAATTGTTAATTTGTAATATTTTTTTAAGGTTTAATATTATTCTTCATAATTTGTATAAATAAAAAATACAGAAAAAACATGCTGCCATAAATTTTTTTTTCCTAATTGATCTCTCTGTATTGTTTTTTCTTTTTAAAATTGTGTTTTTATTAATAAGGATGGAATGTTAGATGTTTCAGTTAACATTTAAAGGTATTAGATTATGCCAATTCTTTTGCTTTTATTTGTTATTGAAACATGTACAAATTTTTACTATTTTAATTCATACAGAAAACTTTTAAAAAAGAGCATATTAAATTGAGATGTTTTTATAATATTATGTATTAATAAATGCATATACTGTATAATTTTTGTATTACAAAAAATGATATGGATGACAACTGTTTCTTGCAGACCGATTTGCTTGCATACCATTGGGTTACATTTGTCCTTAAAGAACAGGTAATTATTTTTTTGCTTTATTTTAATATTTAAATGCCAGTATCATTCTAAGTATTTAAATTTTCTATTTTAAATATGGTTTAATCTTAAAAGTTTGATTTTTTTTTCCTATTCCATGTGGTGTATTTAATCTTGTTTTTGCAATGAATGTTTTTATTAAAAAACATGTATTTTTTAAATGAAAACATACATAAATTGCCTAATGGATCTAATGGATTTTTATTTTATAGCAGCTTTATTTATCTTTTAAAATTTTCATCTTTTTTGTAGATAATGACAATGAATACATTGAATAACAATAAAATATTCAATTTTAGGGAGAATTGTTACAATTAATGTTGCTGTATTATAAAGATATTGAACCATCAATAAAGGATGTCCAGAAAATGTTTTCTGTTTTCCAGGTATTAATAATTATATCCAGTTATTAATACTGCAAATGATGTAACTTAAATTATAAATAATTTTAAAATGTTACAAATATAGTTTTTTTGATTTCTTGTTTTCATTTTGTGAAAATTTTAAAATTATGTGGGGTTTTAATATTAAATACGATTTTAAAATTTATAAATGTATATATTATTGTAAGTGCTTTTGTCAAGACCTATACATTTTTCCACATTTTATTGAAGCTTCCTGTATTTTAATAGTTTTTTTTTTTTAATTTGAATTTGTATTGGCAGCATAGCCTTATTGAATAATTCACCATAAAAAATTTTCCTAAGACAATGGTTGATATAAAAATTTATCTTTGGAAAAAAATTTGGTGTTTTTATTTTGACTAACTTAACTTAGAGTTTATGTCCTGTAATGCTGCTTTTATCTCAATTTATCTAAATGCTGTTAAAATACAAGAGGCACTGTGATGATGACCGAACAATTGTATTCAAACTACTATCAAACCCAAAATTCATAAATCTTTGATAGGCTTTCAAAAATGGGATTGATCTCATGTTAGGCTCTAACTATGATTCTGAAAGAAATGAATTAATGCATGATATTGCTGGCAACCAAAACATAAATAAATAAATAAATAAATGAGAGGAATAAAGATAAAATGAAAGCAATAGATAAAAACTTGATTGACTAAAACACTACATTATAACATTGAAAGAAAAACAAGAAAATTTGAATTACTACCATATCATAAAAGAAAAAAAAATTGGCATTCCCGTTGCTTGTGAGACTTTTCATAGAAAATAAAGTATTGTTACAGTCTTGTATCTTCAGACATCATATTCTTATAATTTTAAAAGATAAAACCCTGTATCTGAAAACACTGTGAGATATTAAAAGAGGAAGTCTGGCAACAAGTTTTTTGTATGTAATCCACGGGTTGCGAAAAGTTGAGTCTGCACATTTTGCAAAAGTTTTCTGTTCTGTTATAAAAGTTTATTACTCTTGTATTCCACTGAGAAAGCATTAAGTGGTGAGAGATTCTATAGTTTTTCATATTATTTTGATTCTGCTGATCATGAACAAAAAGTACTGTGGGCTACTAAATGCCTACCTGCAAAGCTTTTTGAGCAATATTTAGTTGAAAGAATTGAATTGATAAATGATCACACTTGAAATGGTGCAGGTGATCAGAGTTTCTGAATTATTAGTTAAAAGGGACGAGGAACATTAAAGTCGCCAAGACTAATGCAAGTAGATGGAAGTTGGTGATACATTGTATTCAGCTAAACAATGGTAAAAGGGCTGTTGAGAAAATGAATGTTAATTATTGTTAACTTTTATGTAGAAGAAGCATGATTGTTTCTATTTCGTTTTCTGAGTAGGGAATATTATTTCTATTTAGAGTATTACAAGAAATAGCTAAAATTGAAAGCTATTAAAAGTTTTCCTTGTTGCTTGCTATCAGGTGGATCAGTTCTATAAATTAATTTTTCGGGTAAGTGTGGAACTGATTCTGGAAATTGAGATATGTTTTTTATGTTACAAACACTTGAATTAGAGAAAAAAATTCAATAAAAAGGGGTTTTTAGCTCTGATATTGTGATCATTCAATGGTAAAATGTTTAATGTTGGATAGAACATGAAAATAAAATGTAGAGGAAACCATAGAAAAATTAATAAATCAACAAATCTTACATTTTTTGTTTAGCATTCTTAAGTGATTGCTATAATGGAAATGTATGAATAGGAAGAGAGAAGGTAAATCTGAGAATTTATGGTGAACTTTTGTAATTTAAAGTGGTATTTGCCATATTAAGCATGAAACAAGCACACAACATGTAGGATCTTCTTGGTTTATATTGATAAATAAACAAAATCGAACTAGTAGGAATTAATGTAAAAGTGAAATAAAAATAAAAATATAAATATAACTGACTTAGCTAAACAAATACCAAAAGGGTGGGGGATAATAAAAAACAACAACCTGAAACACGGACAAATGTATAAATTAAGATATGAATTAAGTAGGCATTTATTTCAAACATTCCTCAAATGCTCTAATTGTTAGTTAACATAAACATCTATTTTAATTAATCTAATTGTTTAACGTCTATTTTAATTAAGAATATTAAGTTTTCTTGCACCAAATAAAAAGAGTGCTATTTGCTATTAAAATATGTTAATTACTTAAATGTGTTATTTCAACAAAATGGATTTATAGGATAAAAAGCTAATTCATGTTAAATTTTATGTGAAGTAATAAAAAAAATTTGTGCGCCCATTCTTGAAAATATAACTTAAATCTTAATCTATTGTTTTTACACTCATTGCTTTAATTCAGTGGTCTCGATACAATTGCTATTTTAATAAATTAAATAAAACATGATTAAATTGTTCTGCAAAGTACAATTTCTTGCATCAGTTGTTCAAAAATTGTACTAACCTTGAAAAAAAGAGAAGTTACATGCACATTAATGAAATTATTTAAAAAAATGAAAAAAAAAAATGTTTACATTTAAATGATAATCTTGCATTTGGTGGATTTTTATTTTGTTTACTTGTTAATTTGTATTTTATTTATTTACAACTGTATGAATATGCATGTAAATAATATAGTAATCAATAAAATTCTATGTTGACCCACATTTCTCAAATTATATTTATCATTTCCTTTGAATATCTTTATAAAAATAAGATCAAGGCTCTGCAGTATATGGTTAATTCTTTAAACAATAGTCTTAGATGTATTTATATTGAAAAATTCAATTAGTTTTGAACTGTATGATCTTGTGAAGATTTGTAAATTATTATGTGCTCCATATAATCAGGATATAAAAGGTTAACGTTGGTTTTAAGCTGTCAGAATAATAAGATATTAGTATTAATTTAGATAAAGCTGTTAAACATTTTTGTATTTTATTAATTATTTTTATTTTTCAATTATAAAGTGCAGTGCAAGTGTGTGTATTTTTTAAATCATTTCTTATACTTTGATAAATCTTATACGTTTTTAAAAATAGAAGGCAGCAACCATGCATATGCCTATTTTATGTTTTTATCAAAAAGAGTAAGTATATTAAACTTTAATTGTATTGAGTTTTTTGTATGCTGGTTAATGAGATGCAATGTCATATGTGAATTCTTTATTATGCATGAATCATTTAAGATATATAAAATTTAAATATTCTGCATAATACTGAAATATTGTTAAGAATAATAAATTTTAATGGTGTTCTTAAATTCTTTTTATTGCTACTTTTAGTTCTGTAGAATTTTAGTATAATGATCACTTTACTGAGTTTAAATCTTTATGTTGTTAGTAAATTTTAATTGAAGATAAGTTTGAAGAATGGTTTATTTAAATTTTTATATTTGTAAGTTTAAAAAAATATTTTTAGAGCCATGGATTTGGTTTAAGGCAATCTTTTCGTATAATGATGTCTGATGATACTCAAAATTTAATAAGTTTAATTGGGTAAGTGTATGTTATGCTTTATTTTACATTTTTAGATTTACTAACAAATAGTTAATATTATAAATTGATTATATTTCTTTTGTGTACTTAAAATTTTTAATTCATTTGTTAATAATTTTCGAAAATTTTAATAATGAATTTCTTTGATAAATCCAATATTTCTTTATAAACTATATTGTTAACTAGATATTTAGTATAGCATTATTATAAAAGAAAAAATGTTGTACAACTTCAATTTATTAATGCTGAACAAGTATATTTAATTGAGTGTTTTTGATTTTTTTTTATATTTATGATGGAAATTTAAGTGAAAATATTCTGAATTAACTTGGGAACAGTCGATAATTTTTTTGAATTGTCAAAACCCTTGGTTATAGATAACAATTATCAATATTTATTTGTCCATAGAAAACTTAATATTAATTATAAACTTTTTGTACTGATGTCCAAAGCAAGCTGTTAAAAACAAATTAAGGTATTTTTCTAATAAAAGTTAGTGTGTGATAATATAAGGCCCATTTGCTCTGAATTATAAATATATTGAAATGTTGGATACAATTAAAAATAATTTATTATATTAAATAATGTATTCAATATTTTTTAGATACCTTGAAAGTCTTGTAATAATCCAGTGTTTTGAATTAGATTGGCTTTTCAAAGGCAAGGAAAGTGGAATGTAAGTCTACTCATTGTTAATTTTTTGTTAACTTTGTTAGTTAATTTTTAGTATTTAAATGAAGCAAAATTTTAAAAGTAAATAACTTTATAAATAAAACAGTGAAAAAATATAACTTTCTAACTTCTCTTAGAAATATATAAAAGAGAAGTAAGTTTAGAAAGTTATATTTTACTTTTTATGTTTAAAGTTATAATTTTTAAGAACTTTTGTTAAATTTTTTTTTTTTTTCTTATCATATTTTATTTTTAAATATATGAATTTTTTTTTAATAAAATGTTGCTTTTTTCTTTCAGGATAGGAGAGCATTATCTGCTTAAAAATGAGAAAGCACTCCGTGTAAGCAAATTTTTATATAAAAGCATCCAATATCACCAATAAAAATGTTTATTTTCTGATAATATCATGTTCTCTATTAGTGGAAAAATAAGGGTCAGATAATAAGTTATGGCAAAATTTTTTTGAATAGATTATATTTTAGCAAAATTGTTAAAGTAAAAAAAGCATTTGACTTATTTTATATGTAAAAACAGCTAAATAAATTTTTTAATTAACAACTGATTAATTGATAATTTATGCAGTAACAAATCTTTTAAATATGCATTAATTTATAATTATTGTACCTAACAGTTTTAAATGAATTTATGTATATTTCTATTTATTTAAAAGTATTTTTCAAATTATTTTTCTGTAGTTTTATTTGTGAATTTTAAAATAAAAAGTATGATTAAGAGGAATGATTAGAAAAGAGGAAGGAATGAATGCACATGATTTTTTCCTCATTTCTGATATGGTAAACAGGTGGTTATTATTATTTTTTTTAAATTTGCAATTAAATACATAAATAAACAAGCACTGATGAAATATTTAAATAACACTTTACAGGTATTTGTTTTGAATTTTTCATGCATGCATGTCTCTGATATATATTTGGTTTTTTTTTACTTTTACCTAATTCGACAATTTATTAGTCATATTTACAAATATTGTTTTGTTTTATTTCTAATTTATATAAAAATTTTACTTTATATGATATCACTGAATTTTAAAGTTCATTTGCTTATAGATGCTAAATGATTCGATTCTTGCTTTGGGAAGCCATCAGTCACATTCTCCTATTCTATTAGCATGGTTACTTGTTGCACAGTGCTCAGAGCTTCCAGATCTGTTAGTGCATTGCAGTAAATTAGGAAAAACTGCTCTGCAGCTGGATGTATTCGACTATTTTGTGTCTGTTCTAACTTCTCCTGTATTGTCTGCAAAAGGAGTAAGGCTTTATACTAGTTTTATTATTTAAAATCAATTCTAAATACAGGCTGTACCTAATTTTCTTTTTAAATTTTTCTTTCATAAATTCATTTATAATGATTTCTTTTTAATATAATAAATATTACTTTGCTTTGAAATTAAATATTAGTTTACTCTAATGATCTATATATATATATATATATATATATATTATAAATGTTAGCTTTTTAAATTATATAAATTTTTTTATTAAATATTTATAATTTATTTATTCTCTTAAAAATTCTAATAAATCGAAAAAATTTCCAGTGTTTTAATGATTTCTCCCTTACATATTGATAGTTATAATTATTTACTAATTGCATTCGAGTTTTGAAATTCATTATTAAAATCAATTCTAGATTTAAATTCTATATAATATTCTTTTCATTCATCATTCCAATTATGGCTTCATTAAAAAAAAAAAAATATATATATCTATTTGCTGTTACGTTATCCACATATTTGTCCATATTGCTCAACTTTGCAGTGAATATACTTTTACATGAATTCAAGTATTATTTTTTTTACTTTATCTCTGTTTTTATAGCTTGTGTCTGATGTTGCAAATAATGTGGTTTATAATCTACTATCTTGCATCTTCTCTCAATTTGATCTTCAACATTTAGGATCATTACAGGTAGAAATTGCAGCAATATTTTACACCATCTTACATTTAATTTTGATATTTTTAATTTATAATTATTTAGTTAACTTATTATTATTAATTTAATTATAATTTTTTTGTATATTAATTATAATTTAGTATACCTATTGAATACTAACTGTGATTAAATATAAATTTTGTTTTTTAGAGATATTTGTAAATATGGTCATCAATTTGAAATAATTCATTACAATTTTTGAGGATAATACAAAATCAATTATTTTAATCATGGAAAAAAAATATTTTATCTCATAAAATTTGTAAAGGTATTTATTTTGATTGAGATGAATATTATATATAACATTAAATGTTTATTGTGAAAGTTAAATTATTATAGTTATGATTATTAATGAATTGTGCTGTTTTAATTTTATATATAATTATGCTATGGCACACTATTTTATTATAACAATGTTTATTTTTATAGCCTTTATTTACCATAGCCAGTGCTATTTTACAATTTCCATCAATTGCAGATGACTTTTGGAAGAAGGTATATTACATTCTGTCTTCTACTCTAATAAAATAATAAGATTTAGAATTTATTTTACCTTTATTGAGACTGATTAATATGGAAAATTTAATTAAATGTGTGCAATTGAGAAAATTTTAAAATTTTTTGTTTGTTTTATTTTTGTATTGCAAATTATTTACATTTGTGTTTTGTGTTACATTTGTCTTTCCTAAAGCATGTACTACAGAATGTAATGTTTCCCTTAATGTCAGTAAAATTGTATGTCCTTTTCACCAAGAGTCATTTAAAATGACACTTTTTTTTTTTTTTTAAAATTATTATTATTATTATTTTAAAGGGAGAAGATGCTGGCATTGGAGATCTTTTTACTTATTGCTTAGAAATGTTTTCAATAGAATTTTGTCCTCTTCTTAATATATGTTCATCTCTATGTTTAGCTAGTAAAGAAAGTTGCTCAAAGGTTTGTACTGCCCAAAACCTTTTATTTCACAATTTTTTTGTACCAACATTTGAAATGCATCAAATATCTTTTTTACGAATTATTTAAATATACTTGTGTAGACATAATTTTAATGAAGAGATTTATAAGTCAGATATTAAGATAAATATTTTGAAAGTATTAACTATTTTTAATAATATAATTTTAAACTTTTTAATAAAATAATTATATTAAAATAAAAGTATTAATAAAGTAATATTTTTACATAAATTCATGATTAGTAGTTAATTCATTTATCTATTCCTGACATTTGCTTATATTGTATCTAAATTTAAAATAATTTAGATTATTAAAAACCTTTAAATTGTATTAAAAGATTAATTAAATTGTAATTAATTAAATTGGAAAAACCTTTAAATTATTATTATGGAATTATACATGAAAATATATAGTATTTGTATATGTATTGTATATTGTTCACAAAATATTATTTTGTTGAAAATTTTAAATTAATATACAAGAACTAACTTGCATGAGGTTATATTAAATTAAATTTATACTTCAATTATGAAGTATTCAGTACTTAAATGTTTATATTTATATATATATATATATATATATATATATATATATATATATATATATATATATATATATATATATATATGTATAAAAGATCAGATAATTTTTTAAATATTACATTTGATATCTATCCACAGAAATTCTAATGTAATTAGAATGTTTTCTGTGTTTCATTGCACAAAATTTTTATTGAAAGAATGAATTTTTTAAATTTCTTTTTTTACTTTTTAACCATTTCAGGTTGTAGAACAATTACGAAACCTACCTACTTTCACCGAATTTTGGGAAAATATTGATGAGAGAGAAATAATTGCTACACCAGAGCCAAATGTATGGCAGCTTGTTAAAAATAGGCCCATATATGGTGATAGTAAGTTAAAAATATTTATCATAATTGAATATGTGATAATTTTGCATTAATTAATTTTACATGAAATTGTTTTGTATAATATAAGTGCTATTTTTTCCCCTTTTGATATGTTATTTAATATGTCACTTCAAATAACATAATTTTTATCTTTTTAGATAATATCATAGTACCTGAAGGAACATTTGGAATTGTTGTAAGACAAGCTAGTAAGTTCTAAAAAATCTGTGAAAAATAAAAATAAAACAATTCTGTGTTATTGAACAACTTTATCAGTCATTAAGACATATATATATATATATATATATATATATATATATATATATATATATATTTGAGAAAAAATGTGCTTTCAGAAAATAAATGAAATGTGTATAGTTGTAGTGAATTTTATTTAATACCAATTACTTTATTGCAATTATTGTTGTAGATATTACTGCTGATATTTTTTAATTTTTATATTTGTGAAAAAGTTTCTTTTTTTTACGGTTTGAAAAGCTAAAAATGTTTTTAGTAAAGGGATATCTAAAACTTTTAAACCAATTCCAATGCATGCATTAATTATAAAAATCTATAGTTAGCTGTACATACTTTGATAAACAGTATTTCTATGTAAGGAGCATTAAAAGGTTTATTTTTATTGAATATCAGTTTATTTTAAAATAATAAATTAATAGAATAAAATTTCATTGCAACATTTATATTTTTTTTTGCCTTTTCTGTATTTATTTGTTATTTTACAGCAAAAGTAAGTTATTAATACTTTTTTTTAAAAACAATTAGTAAAAAGTTTAATTTACGTTTTAGATAAGAATGGTTCTTCTTTAATACAATGGAAAGCTCAAATAAATGGATGGCAAATATGTTTAAGAGAGATTTATTTAAAATTGCAAGAAATGAATTATAGTTCTGGTAATTTATTTCTTTTACTTGAATTCTTTTTGTTAAAAATGTGAAATATATTTTCATGCTATTTAACTTAGTATAATATTCATATTGTTATTTTAAAATCTAGAAAATCTAATTTTGTTTCAGTTTTAATTTCTATTAATATTTGGAACACCTCAATATTATTCAATTCTTTTAACTAATTGTTTTAGTTTACATTTTTATTGATGATACTTAAATATTTTGTCGTGTACAGTATATCTAACTATTTCATTTTAAATTAGTGCTAAAATTTAACTGTTTTCTTATACAATCAAGAATAATCAATCTTAAAGATATTTGTAAATATATTCACATTTAAATGTTTATGAATGTTAACTTAAAAAAACTGCACCTTTTTCATATTTTATCTATTTAACTTAAATTGAAAACTTGTTAATGAAATTAATTAGCTTATGCGGGAAGTAATTTTGAACAGTGAAATTAAAATTCAAACTTTCATGAATGCTTTTTTAATGAGGGAAGATGTTTGATTTGTAACGTTTCTGTTCAGTATAAATTATAAATAATTTTCATTTATGTATTTTTGTTGATTTAGCTTTTATTTTCTGCTGAGAGTATTCAGAGAGTAACTGCTGTTGCAAAACTAGTGAACAGTATGCTCAAAACTGATATCAGTATGCGGTTTCATCTTAGCCATCTTATCAATGTTCTTTTCTCAATATTGCAACGGTAATCTTTTTATTTAATGCTTTATTTTTGTTCACCGTTTGTGGTTATATGTGCATATAATATGTTTCAAATAAAAGCACAGAATATTTGTACAATTAATAAAAATTATATTTAATATAAAAGTTTACATTATTATTAAAGTTAATATTATCAGGAAATTAAATATTTTTGTTCTGTGTTATCTTTAATGTGTTAGTATTTCTTTTAATTTGTTTTAATGGTGAAGTAGAAATAATTCTTATGAATTTGAAACAACTTGCACTTCATTAATACTGCAATTCTGCTGCTGATTGCATTCAGAAATACTTCAATTCTATTGGATCCTTGGCTAGATCGCCATTCTGTTTTTCATGTAAAGTGTCATCTATTTTAAAATCTAAGATCAGAAAGTTTTTAAATGACTCACACAATAATTCTAATGTGAGTGTGGGTTTATGAAAAGAAAAATTTGTCATCTTAGTGATAATTAACATATTTTTGTATAAAAAGAGTGCTATTAGTAGGATTTACTATGAAATAAAATAAAGTAAACTGCTTTGTTTTAAAGAAAGAGCTATTGATCCTTAGAAATAAAATCTCAGTCTCCTTAATGGATAATAATTGCTAATTTAAGGCTACTGACTGCCTATAACTGTGTTGAGGTCCATTTCCAATGAATTTGTGTTTGAAGACTTGCTATAAATGTCTTGAGGTCAATTTCTATTGAAATCATTTTGCTGACTCGCCTATCTATAATTTATTTGATTTTGGATTATTAATGTCTAGTGAACATTTCAATATTTGTCCTGTAAGATTAACCTTTAGCAGTGTTTCTAAAAAACTCTAATTACTTAGTTGCCAAAATTATTGATATCTGTTAATAGAAGCATATTGCATAGTTGCCAATATTTTATTTTTAAAAATTTTACAAATTTACGTTATCCAGTTTTTATTAAAATAGCAACAAAGTATGGAAATTAATAAATATGCAAATATAATAAGTTTGCATATAATCTGCAAATTGTACATTAAAACACTTTAGAAATTTCTTATTGTACATTATAAATCACTGTGTTTTTCCTGGAAATTACAGTAAAAATGAGTATCAAAAAGATACCTAAAATTTTTTTTTTCTTCAAAGAAATTGAGTAAAATTTCAGTATGAGGGAAAAAAAAAAATGATAAATATTTCGTTATGAAAATAGATTTAAGAAATTTAATGAAAAGAGGAAATATGTGATGGGCACAAGTGTATAAAAAATGTTGTATGAAATAACAAATAATTAAAAATATTTTCTGGTAGGTCAAATTAATAATTAACTAGCAAATGTAAAAATAAGAATAGATTGGCAGATAATTTTAAAAATGTTTTCCATTCTGATATGGTCTGCTTAACCTTTATTGATCGTTTTAAATTTTTTTTTTTTTTATATATATAATTGAAACTGATTCTTGGTGGAAGTTTTTGTCCAACTTGATTTCTTTTATTTTTTTTAAGAAATGTGTCTTTTTAGTTTTCTGTTCAATGAATAAAATAATATTAGTGAACTGCCTTAATGTTAGTAGGTCAAGTGTTAGTGTGTCAGCTTAAGTTATTAATGATGATGTAAGTAATCCCAGATACATTTTGATTTATTGCTGAAAAATTACAACTGCGGATAATTTTCTGTTATGGTGTGTGAGAGTTATTATAAGTCAAATACTCAGAATATTTGAGTTGTGGCAAATTATATTAATAGTAGCTTTCCATTTGAATGACATCAAAATTTCTATGTAGAAACTACACACAAAATGAAATGTTTCAATATAAATTTACATTTGTTTTTATTTAAGTAGTATTTTATACCATTTCAGTGTATAAAAACTTTTTCACTAACAGTGCCTGACAGTGTTCCCTTTGTTGCAGATGATCGTTCTGCTGTAATTGCTAGCTTCTGAAATTTTGGTCTTCTCCCATTTTAATTGATTTTATTTAACATGTTTTTTTTAAAGGCATATTATTACTCTAACAATTTTTAATTATCTGTACGATTCTAAACAATTAACTGAAAACCCCTACTTTCTGGGAAATTTTTTTTAAAAGGAGCTATAATATTAGAAGAATTTTTGTTTATATCTTATATAAATAATGCAATAAACTAATAAGATGTCGTGTAATGTATTTCTTGTATTGCAGATGTATAAATAGTGCATCTCCACCATTAGAATTTGTATCTGTGTGTATAAATATTGCTGCAACTTTATCTAAAAGTGACATGTCTGATATATGGCAACAACTGGCTCACATTCAGTTGCTTCCGTACATGACTTATACACCAAAAAATGTTTCAGATATGCTTAGGTGAGTTATGTTCAATATTTAAATTTTAAAATTAAAATTCATTTACATTAAAAGGAACAGAATTATAACAATGATGGTTGTTAATTGAGGGACATATATTCTGGGATGGAATGTATGTACACTGGTTAGCAAAGTGCTAGGATGGATCATATATATATACTTTCATTTAAGTGTTGTTAAGTATTTCAGTATGCAAAATTTTTTAACCAATAGTGCCTAGTAGTACTGATAATAGTAAAGTTAGAGGAAGGAAATGAAGCCAAGTGGGATTATATAACGTTGTTACACTGTTCAAACATTATAATAATGGTAATTTATTGTGCTTCGAAATGCAAAAAGTTTTGAAAATTTGTAAAAAGTAAAAAGTGTTCATTTGTTGCTGCTTACTGAAAATTGAAAAAAAAAAAGGTTTATTAATATCAGTGAAGTTTGTGAAAGTATGGAATATATCCACCATGGAGTTTAATGCAACATTTCACACATATTGGTATGCTCTTTGCACAATTCAACAGCTGTGGAGACATTTATCCCACTCCTTTGTTAGTTCACAGATGATGATATTACTGATTTTTTGTGTGTGTGGATGTTGTGGACTAGCAAGGCAGCTCCCAAAATGTTTTCAATGGAGTTTAGATCTGGTGAACCTGCTGGACGTACAAGATGTAAATAATCTCACTGTTTTGACAATCTTGAACAGTATCTATTCAATGACAAGGGGCATCGTTATCCACGGAAACCAACTTTGCTATAACATCATGAAAAAGGTGAACATGGGGCAGCAGAACTTCAATGTTTCATTGATTGGTCAAAGTCTCAGTTTCAAGCACATATAAGCCATTGCATAGTTTATGCGGCCATTGATCAGGAAGATCAACTCATACTATCATATTGCATGTAGAATATCTGTCCCTTTCTGAATATTTTCTAGCCTATAAGCAATACCACTCCAGATCAGTTGTCATCTTTAATCATATCTAAAAATGGATCTACTGAGTATAGTACGCAAATCCAGTCCAATTATGATCATGATATCAATACTAATAGACTTACAGCAAAGTCTGGTCATTGGAACACACACACCAAGTATCTGGGCATATCGTTCTCCTTCTCCCAAATTTTCCACCTGCTTGGTTATGATACACCTATCGTTTTTTTGTCAATAGGAAGATGTACCTGTCTTCTGCAGGCATCTTCTAACATGACTTTCCGTGAAGCTTGCTGCACATTCCAATTGCTTTAAATGCTTTCCAAAGCAGTAATGTTGGAGATGTAAAACTCTATGGCAACATCGTTTTTTTTCACTTTCATATTTCCAATAATACATCCATACATAAAATCATCTAAGTGATATCAAGAAGTCCTGCCAACAATTTTAAGTGCATGGATTGAACAATACATATCCACATCTACCAATATATCCACTTTAAATCACTTATCAGCACTATCGCATAGCAAACATGTTGAAATGAAAGATTTGCATAGCACAACACTTCTTTCTATATCTTGCACTTATTCTAATTTCTACATTTTGCTGACTCTCATTTTGTGATTGCTATGGGTAACAGTATCATCTTTCATTAGTAATTTTCCACCAGTGTATGTATAATTAAATTTTAGCTGTGTTGCTGTTAATAGTTATAAAAGTTTTGCCATTTAATGAAAATATCATTGATGTTTATATTCAATCTAGTAATTGATTTTTTTGTTTAGTGCTTTTTATTTTTTTTTCTTAATTGTTTGTATGTACAACTGATTTTAACAATAAACATTATTTTTGATCTTATCAGAATATACTTCAATTTTAATTGTATTTATTAAACAAAAATTATAACATTAAAATGATATAAAGACGCATTTAGTAAAAAAGGGATTAATAATAAAGAAATCGAAATAAAAATTATGAAAATAAACTAAATTTTTTAAAGTAAACAATATATTGAAGCTAGAAAATAATCACGAGCAGTTTTATATATCTCTGATGAAGTAGTTTTTTAAAAAGCCCGTAGCAAAAAGACATAAAGTTCCAGTTGTGTGAAAAGTTTTCATTTATTTTTATAATATTGGCTTCTGATATGATATTTTCATTTATCTCCTGAAATTCTTGTAAAGAATTTTTGGAAGGGTTTTTCCTAGGATCTAAAGACAAAAAAGTAAATGTATTGCTTAAAGAATGATTAATTTTCAAAACGTAATATTATAACTACTATTATAAGAGTAAAATATCTACAGCTCTTGCTTCAAGGGGTCAAAGTAATGCTGATAAAAAAAAAAAAAAAAAAAAATCATATTCCCCCTTTTACAATACAGTAGAAATTTGTTGTTTTAAATTAAATTTTTGACTTTATAAATAATGAGAAATATGCTAAATTAGAATTATTTTATTTTTTTTTTAATGAATATTTATAAGAAAACATAATATAAATTTGTAATTGCAATAATTTTTTTATTTAAAATTAACTGAACAGAAATTAATATTTTAAAGTGTAGAGTCATGTTATAAATGTGAAAGTATATAAATTAAATATATATTATGCTGGCCAATATCTTTAGTCTGCATATATATGTAATTCTCTTTGTTTTATACAACTTTTATTTACTCAAATTACTTTTTATTTTTTTTCAGGCATGCCTTATTCCAATAGATAAAACTATACATTTACTAATTTTAAAATTTCTTGCTATTGTAAGATTTAAAAAACTGACAATAAAAATTTATAATGTTTAAATTTTCTTTTCTGTAAAAATGCTCTTTTTATTTCAACGTTACCATAAATTTTATTAAAGCTGCATTAATAATTTAAAATTACAAAAAATTAATGGCAGTTATTGTAAACTTGTTATAAAATTATATATTTATTTTATTTTGTATGGTTTCAAAGTGATAATGATTAAATAATTTTTTTTTAAATAAAATGCTCTTTTGCTGCATTGAGTTCATAATAGTCTTTAAATATATTCTGCATTGAAGATAATTTTATGTGGAATAATGTTTGAGACTTGTTTTTAAAGGTAACTTTATATTGTTTAGCATCATAATTTAAAAGATTTTCTGTGATAATATCTACCCATATTTCAGTTTAGATTGTTTTTAAATAGTGTTTATTTAGAGATAATATCTAATTATTTGATTTTAACATAAAATATGCTTAACTTTGGCTTCATTTATATTTTGATTAATGATTTAGTTATTTTCATGTTAAATAATTTTTCTTAGTGGTATCTGCATGAATACTGGTCTTTTGGGACAGATTGTTGCTTCCAAAGAATGTGTTTCTGGGGATTATTCTGTATGCCTTGCATTTTTGATTTGGTTACTAATGTTTCTTTGGTAAGTTTTATTTACATTCAATAGAATTAATTGTACATAAGGATTTCTATGTTTAGTTTTGAAGTTTTTCCCTAACAGCATTTGCTTTTAATTTATTGTGTTGGTTAAAAAATTATTTTTTCAATTTGTATTTTTAAATGTTATTTTTATTTATTTTATTTAAAATTTGTAACAATTCATTTTCACTTGTGTTTTCTTTTTAGTAAATGTAATATGTCATTTTCAATTTAAAATATTTAATATTTTCTACATTTTTAAATGTAGGATTCTAATTTATATTTTATTTTGCTGTTTGATTTTTCAAGTATGTTAAAAATTATTAGAAAAATTCTCTTTAGACTGTTGCCAATGAAGACGATAATTTTCTTGCATCTGTCATCTACATATTAAGAGAACTTTTTTCATATTTCCATAAATGGTATTATAATGATCACAAGCAAAGGATACTTTTAGGTAATTATTTTTAATCAAAAGTATTATCTTTTAATATTATTATATATTAATATTATGTATATTAATATTATTTCTTTTAATACATTTATGAATTTAATTACTTTTATTTATTTATTTTTTTTTAGGGAGAAGTGTTTGAATTTACTTCATAATTTGTTCTCTGTTGAAAAGGATCGATTGCAAGCTTTGTAAGTTTTTTTTTTTTATTCATTAAAAATTATCTAGAGGTTTAATAGGCATTACATTTTATGTTATTCTTACAATTTCAATAATCTGTCTTTTTTTCTAAAAAAAATATGAACCTTTTCTTATTGAAAATTTTTCATTAAGAAATAGTTATTGTCTTTAAATTTATGTAATTAATTTAGGATAATATAAATTATAATCTTCTGCTGTTATTAGTCTGAGATGTTTATTTATATCATATTAAAATTTACAAGTAAAGTTGCAAATTTAAAGCTAGGTTGTACTAGATTTATTTCTTTTAAAGTATATTTTTTAATACTTATTTTTTCAAACTATTTTTTAATGTTTTCAATATTAAAACTTTTATTCAAAATTTAAATTTCATTAATATTTTTTAAAATATTTCATCCAATAATATTTTGAAATGTTGTTAGTCATGCTTGTAACTAATACTGACATTTTATTTTCTGTTTTGACTTTTTATTTCATTACTTCAAAAATTAACAGACTGTTCTTTACTTATTTATTCGGGGTTTTTATATAATTTTAAATAATTACGACTATGCTTAGCCTATTTCCAATTTGTTATGTTAGTTCTAATTAAATTTTCAAAAATTTTTAGTTAGTGATTCATCAAATTTTCTTTTTATTTAGAAAAAGGCCCAGGAGTTATGTATTTTTAGTCTCCTTCACTTTGAAGCTGGTCAAACATTGCTTAAAATTGTTTGCACTGGAGAAGAAGTTATTCAACAGACAATTCTGAAACAAAACAGGTTGCTAACATATTATTTGATTGAGGTTTTAAAAATGCTATTACTTTGTACACATTGTTTTTATTATTTTTTAAAGAGCCGATAAAATTACTTGGTTAATCTTGAAAAAAAAATTTCATTTTGTTAATTTTATTGTAATAATTTACATTTTTAAATTTGATTTTAATCATCAAAGTATTTCACAAATTTTTGAATGTTTACTTTATATACTTTTCATTAAAGTGTGCATCTAATTTAATAAACTTTTTTGCTATTTTATTACTATTTTTTTATTTGAAGCACCTTTTTAGGATTTGCACATCTGCTAACTTGTCCAAGGCGTACAAATTTTCTTCAGATTTTGTAAATTAATAAGAAAAACCATTCCTTTTTTTTTTCTGATTGTCAATACTGCAGTAATTTTTTAATTGAAGGACTTATTAAAAGAGAAAAAAAATCTACCACCACAATCTATCTGTTGTTTACTTAAAAGTTGATGCTTGATTCCATATAGTTGTTATACTGCAATTTGATTGTGGCACAAATTACTCAACAAATGTACTGTAGTTTTAAGGTCAAGGGAAGGAACACTTTAAAAGCGTAATTAATGTAGTTTAAAATATTAGCATGCAAAAATTAGTCTTTTTAAATTAACTGATTCAAGTTAAACTAAAATAAATTTGTACCAAAATTGTATCTTAATTTCTTATTACTTTAAAATGCGTTAATAAATTGATGATTGATGTATTGAAAGATCTGCAAAAGAACTATGTTTAATACTACAGTTATTAATTTGTTTATTAAGAAATCCATTTGTAATGAGGCCATCAAATTTACAGATTAATATCAGATTATTGTATAAAGAAAGTATATTGAGTGAAACTCAACATTCCTTTTATATTATTATTGGAATTTTCATAATATTTAAATTTGTTTCACAATTGCACTTTGTTATTGTAGCAGACCAGATGTAAACGAATGCTAGATTGCTATAATCATTAGGTTTAAAATTTCCTGAATAGTTTCTTTGCAATGATTTTTATATTATTTTTCTTATTTATGTGTTTAATTTTGTAAAAAAAATTGATTTATTTCAGTAATTTGGGAGAGCAAATAGCTTCTATGATACGATTATCCTTATCTGTTTTGAATCGTCTTTTATTGTTGCGCAATAACACAACTCTGAGCTCTAAACCTGAAGTGACACCACTTGAAGCTGTGTTGTTTTCGACACCTGGACATACAAACCAACCACAGGTAGTGCTAATGGTGGCTCATTATGCCTTTCAGCATTATAATCCTCGATTAGCTACATTGGCAGTTCAGTTGTTGAAAAGATTCGCCAAGGTAAAGTTTTCCTTAATAAATATTTAAAAAAATTTTCATTCAGTACTCATTTTTTTAATTCAGATTTATTATTCTTATTAGTTTTATGAAATTCATTAGAAAGCCAAGCTTACAATTGTTAATGTTTTAAGTTTAATTTTCAGAAAAATGAATCTATTTTAGGGTTTTTTTCATCTATTTTTATTTTTTAATACAGAAGTTTGTAATGTTATAATTATTTTTCACACTCAATAAATAATAAGAATTAAATCTATATACATTTCAAGAAAAATATGTATTTAACATGAATTTTTTTTTATATTTAAGGGGTAGCTTAAAGTATTCATAAAATTAAAAAAATCATGAAATCCACTATTTATCTAAAGTTGTTGATTATTCTATAAAATATGTTACTTTAAAATTTATATTGCAATTTAATACTGACATATAACGCTCATATTAAATGAACCAGAAATTTAAGTGCAAAAAGTTGAAAGTAGTCTAAAAATACATACTTGTATCAACATATAGCCACAATTTGATGCTTTTAATCAATTGATGATTTCTAATTCAGTAACCACAATTTGATGTTTTGTAATTCAATGTTGCTTGTTAGAATTTATAAAATATGTAAGCATTTATTTGTAATTTAATGATTTTATTAAATAAATTTTTAAAGGAGTTTCCAATGTCCCTTTTGGCGTGTTTTGGGTCTGAGGCTGAGGCTATTAGAGATCATTTCCTAGCTCGTTTAAGCTCTCCATATGAAGACATAAGATTGAAAGTATCAGTTCTAGAATTTCTGACTGTGTGCGTGGTACAACAACCTGGGCTTATTGAAATGTTCATTAATGTTAAAAGGAAAGGTGACAAAGATGCAATGGTACTTTAAAATTTTGAGTACATAAATTATTTTTTATTAGACTAATTTATTTGGATAAATATTTCAATATAATGTTTTATTCTTAAATTTAAATGTTATTTAATTTTTTTCATAATTTTCTGTCTCATAAAAAATATTTTGAAGTCTAAAATGTTATTGTCTTTGTATAAATAAAGTATTTGAATTCCTTTTTTCTTGTAGTATTATTATCAATCTTGTTAATATATTTTATTCCTTTGTAAATGCAGTAGAACTCTAATTATCTAGATTAATTGGGCAGATCTAATCTGGCGAAGCGAATATCGAGATAATTAGATAACTGATGAAAAAGTGTAATGTAGTTATTGTAAATTAATTTAATGACAATAGAAACAATGATGTTTATATTTTGTATGTTGCATATTGTGTTAAACCACTATTTGAGTATATCTGTCAAACTGAGTTGTTTTGCTATTTTTGTTTTTTTTCCTTGAGTCTCACATTTGCTCAATGTTAAGTAGCCATTGATTTTTATACTCAGATTGCCACTCCATTCATTTCAGCACCGTGTCAGGGTATGCAAAAACACTTAACTATTTAACGATTCTGCATCTGGTTTAATAGCAATGTTATTGTCACCATCTTCCAGATCATTAATCACACATCAGCCACTCTCCTATATCCTCTGCATTGCATTTTGAACATCTGGAAATTGTTTTCACTATGATGGTCCTTATGTCTTTATTCGATATTTAGTTCTTTTTTGTATCCCTTTCTTCTACTTTTCTCGCCTTTTCTTTCTTCTGTTTCCAATTTTTTTTTTTTTCTTTCTTTTCTTTTCTCAGATGAAATGCCTTTCAACTTGTTACCTCTTTTTAATGTGTTTAATCTCTTGAAAATCTGTGTTTCTACCACCATCATATTTTTATATGAAATCTTTTTTTTTTATGAGTCATAATGCCTTCTTCATCTTGATTTTCTGTCAAAAGTTTCTTAGCATGTGTCTCTTGTAATTCTTCATGCATTCAATAACTATTTGGTTCATTGACTGTAACAAATTTGTTACATTTGTCGGAAGAAATAGTGTTTTGAAGCGTTTGTTTTCTTTTTTCAAAAATTTTCTGCTGGTCAATGATTAACAATACTTTTTTACTTTATTTTCTTATAAGATGTTTTTTTTTTATTTCTGGTAGCAGTCATCTAGGCCTTTGATTGGATGCTTGTAAAAGAGGGAAATTTTTTTTTTTTTTTTGAAAGTCACGTTTTTTTTTTTTAAAACTTTGGGATTTTTCAATTTTTTTTAACAGAAGAAATATTTTGTTGCTTTTTACTAACCTTATGACCCAGAGCATTAGATTCCAATTTAGTAGCTAAAATTGCACATGGCTAGTCTTTCCAAATAAGGCCTGTTTCATCTGCATTATATAAAAATTCAGCATTTTAAAATTTGGTCAAAATTTTAAATTTTCAGTAGAGTTTTCCACTGTTTTTGTGTCTGCTGATAATTTCTCACCACTTAAATTGAGTCACTAATGATGTGTCTTCCTTGCCTTTAAAATTCAGTAACCCCCATTACACATCTTTAATAAGACAGACCATTTACAATTTTCTCAGCAATAAATTAAGCCTTTCAGCAAATGATTGGCTCTAAAAAGAAATTTCAAGAACCAGTTGAATACAGTCTATTGTAGTTCTTCTTTTTTTTTTTTTTTTTTTTTTTTTTTTTTTTTTTGCCATTTTCATGGTTTCTCGACAAACTCCCATCTTCACTCTCAAGGGCAGACACAAACATTAAAATTGATTTTTTAATGTCTTAAATTATTAATATTACCAAATTATACATATCAGCTAACTGTTTACCAGTCACTCCTATGTCTAAATATAGAATAATTTTATTTTGTCTACCAATGATTAAACAAGATATTTCGTTTTAGAAGCCACACATTAAATGAAGGAATAAGAATGCTAGCAACAAATCAACATGACACACAAACCTATACTGATATGGATAAACATGAGAATACTAGGACTGTTGACTTTACTTTTTATTTACTTAATCGTTTCACATGGTTCTCAAATCTATGAAGGGCCAAAGGCAGTGATTTGAATATTCATTGTTTGTAGGAAAATTTGTTTATTTTTCATCTGGTTAAATTTTATTAATTTTTGTTACTTTTCCTTTTCTCAATGTAATCCATATAATTGGAGTGCTGTATTTTAAAAACAAATTTTTCCTGATTTGTTGTTATTTAAATAATGTTTATTTAAAGTTATAATATACTTATTAAAATAAATGTTTTTATTCTTATAAAATTTAAATTCATATTTGTTTATTACTTATTATTATTTTTTTTTTTTCAAATTTAAATAAAATGTAATCTCTTTTTGTAAAAACTCGAAAGATTATAGAATAATTTAGTACATATAATAATCAATTAGTATCTTGAATACTGTTTTTATTTTCTTAGGAAGAACAAAGCAAAAGCTGTTTAGAATGTGTTAAGAAAATTCTCAAAGACAAGAAAAAAACGAGGTAATATTACCATATGCTGTATTTTTTTTTTTTATAAGGCAATACAAGATATAATATTATAATCTTCACTTATTAATTTAGGGTTTTTATGTATTAAAAATAAATTTCATTGTTGGTGAATATGATAATGTGCCCCTTTTTTCGTTTGAAATAAATTACTACATTTAATCTGGTTATCCAACATTTTTATTTATGAACTTAAAAGGCTTATCATATCTATCAGTAAATGTCATGATTAATTTTAATTTCTTAAAGTTGTTCTTTTATGAATAGAAATGTATGCTTGTAATTTTAAATGTAACAAACTTGTTAAGCTTAAAAATAGTAAAGTTTATTATCAAAATTAATTATTATATTATGGATCTATTTAAGAATTTTATGATTTATTTTTTTATTGTGAAGTTTATACGGTTTTATTTTTTAATTAACATTTTTAGATTTCATCTCCGCTGTTTTATTCTACTTTGTTACTATATAATGTTCTGTTAGAGTGATTTAATGTGTCTCTTTGATTTTTATAATGTAATTTTTGTTTATGTGAAATAAGGTGGCAAATTAGTTTGATAAACTGGAATGCTTCACCATTCCTTTGTTGATGAATTCAATTTTCACATTGCAAATTAAATACTAATAATCTTGATTATTTAAAGCTTTCAATCCTAAAAAAATCAATTTTTTACTTCTATAATTAGTATTTACTTTATAATTATGCTAAAAATGTCTCTCTTTGTTCAGTCTACAAATCTGTATCCCCAAGAACTTCTTTGTGCAGCAGTTGAATTTATTCATGCTTTATGGGTAGGGCATCAAGCTTTAGCAATGGAAGCTTTGAAATCAGAGTAAGTATTGTTTTAGTTTGTTTTTCTACTATTTTGATCTAAAAATATTCTGTTAATTATATTATTTTAATTTATTAATTAAATAATTTATGTTCTTTTTTTTAAAAAATCTAGTTCTCAGTTTTGGAATTTGATGTGTAGTTCCTTACTAGGCGATGAATTCTCTCATGATAATCCTGGTATAAATGCATTCATTATTCGAACTTTAGCTTTGGAAGTATTTTATAGTGGAAAGTGAGTAACAATTACTATTCAATTTTTCTTCTGAAACATGTTATTGTTAGATCAATAAAACATTTGCATTTTCATTCTTATTATATTGTTATTGTTAAAAAATTATGCACAAATTATGATTTTTAAATAGCAGGCCTGTTGTTTTTATGCTGTTAAACTTTGATATAGGATAATTTTACTTTTAAACTTAATAGCTGTACTTTTAAGTATTATGTGAAATATATTTTTAATTTTGATATTTCTACAATTTTAAAATTGCTAAAATTATTCCATTTAATTTTTGTTAAAAGAGTTCTAATAAATTTTTTTTTCTTAATGTTTTGCAGGAATATGTTGAACGAAAATGTAAAAGCTATATTTAAAGAAATTCATACTAAAATTTCACTTTTAAAATGGTCAAAGGTAAGAAAACTCTTTAAATTTATATCATATTATTGTTATATAATATGCCATATTAAAATTATTTTTAAATATGAATTTTTTCTATTTATCATATTAAAATTATTAATTTAATTATCTAATTGAAAAAAAAAAAACCTATTCAATATAATTTCATGTAAAAAAATAAATTCTCTAATATAATTCTTAATGTTTGAATATTTATATATATAAATTATTCATATTATTATGCAAAAGTTATCACTTAATTATTTCTGTAACTTTGAAAGGCCGTATATTTGTCTTTTTCTGATAAAAAAAGCTTTTTAAAGAAAGGAATTTCCAATTAAAAAATATTTATAAGTTTATAAAATAATTTATTCAATTTCAGATTTGTTTTAAAGTCATTACATATTTATATGGTTTCAAATTTGATGTTATCTTTACCAAATTAAAAATTTATCATTTGGCCCACTTGATGAATTGTTAATCACCATGTGTTTTCAGATAAATTTGAATTGATCATTACCTTCTTACTTAATATATTTTACGGCATTTAGACTATAATTACGTAATTAAATCTGTAGAATATTATACTATAATTATATAATTAGCTCTGCAATTTCTCTACAAAGGTACCCCAATTGAGGATAATTTTATAATCACTTTGATATTTCATTAATATTAAAATGTAATTATCTAAATCATAATTTAAAAGAAATTAAGTTTCCATATTGAAAATAATGCAATATGTAATGTTATTTTCAGCATATTCACTGCAGTGAATTGATGAATGAAACAGGAGATTGCAAATCTGATTCTCTTGATACTAGTTCTATTCATGTTCAAGATTCATTTGCTCTTCTTACTGCTTGGCGAGATTTTCTTTTAATTGTTGCAGTGGTAATATTTTATCAATATAATTTTCTTTTTATATTTATTGAGTGCATCAATGTTTTGTAGCAATTGCCAATCATAGCAATATGATATTATTTAATAAAATGACAGTACCAGCATAGCTATCTGTGTAATTTTCCGTCTAATCACAAGTTGAAAAATATTTATTTGACCATTATACAATAAATTGAATTTTTTTTTTAGAAGTTTTTATCAGCTTTGTAACAAATCATTATATATAATTTTCTTGAATCTTTTGCTTGAGTAATTAATGAGATTTGCTTTGATAAATCTAGATATGAATTATTTGTGTAATCAACGTCAATTCTAATTCTCAAAATATGCTTAATTATCATTCTTAAATTCTTAATAATATGCATGCTGAACATGTTTTGTGTTTTATATATTTATTTATTTTTTTCTTATGAAATTATATGGTGTATCAAAATATGGTTGGCCCCTTTATATGTTAAAAGAGATCAAGAATCGGATCTCTTATAGGAAACTGATATCAGTATTTGAGTTATCTCTTAGCTAAATAGTAATAATATTTATTTAACTCTTACAAGTAGTAGTAACAAAAATGGAAAATCTCTAGCAATTAAAAATTACTGTTTTAATTTATTATGAAAATGAAATTATAACAAATTTCTTTTTCCATGAAAACATCAATGGATCATAAAATGCATTTATTATGCATTATTTAAAGACATTTATTTGTTTAATTTTACTTTTGTTGTTTTTAGTATGAACCAGTATCAATTTCATCTGATTCAAAGAAACAAATATTGCAAGATATTTTGGAGAACCTTATGAAAGAAGTAAGTTTTTCTGAATTTGATTGTTAAAGTTATTTATTTATTTATTATTATTTTTTTCATGCTGTAAAAATACAATACAAATTAAAAACAAAAATGTACAAAACAAATTATAATTATTTTGAGATTACTTATTTTCTCCATTGAGTAAAAAATTTTTGTAAAAAAAAAAAAAAGAATTAATATACATATAAAGAAGAATATATTGCATTTTGTCATTCTATTCTGTGCATGAAAATCATTATAATTATTATTATAATAATTTTTAATACTTTTTTTTTATATTTAATACTAAAGCCACTTTTTCCCTTAATAAAAATTAAACCTTCAAATAGTTTTCCTGCATAATTTATATTGTAAAAGTCACTTTATAATAAAGCATTAGCATGCTTAATATAATAAAAATAAATTCACAAAATGTCAATCACATTTTTAAAACTTGTTCTTACATAATAATACAAGAATGAAAAGAATAAACGATTGAATTTTCCATGCAAATATTTCCTCTTTATTAAACTATATAGTTTTTAATTGTTTTCATTAATTGTGTTTCTTTTTTTAAAATGTATTATTTGAGAATATGATAAAATGCTTTTAAATTACTTATGATTGTTTTTTTTTTTAAAAAAGGCCATTTTAATTATTCTCTTCATGAATTTTTTTCCACAGATGAAGAAGAATAACTCCCGTGTTCTTATTCTATTATCTGAATTATTTCTCATGCTGACCAGGCATTGGCAAAAGTAACCAATATTTTTGAAAAAAAAATGCATTAATTAATTAAAATTATTTATTCAAGCAAAAATTTTTTAGCAATTCAATTATTTGTAGTCTCATTTTCTGACTATGGTTACCAAATTATCAGTATTAATATAATCCATTAAAAATTGAATATCTTTAGTGTATAAAATGTTCTGATTAATAAGTTGAAATTTCTTTTAAGTTTCCAAAATATTATCTTAATTAAGGTATTTTTAGTATAAATTTTTACTGAACTATCTGTCAACATTTGTATCTTTGGTCTTTAAATTATAAAAGATTTTCTACATTCATGTTAATTTTAAGGAAAATTAAAATATTTTATTTTTAAAAGATTTTTAAAGACTTTCTTTATATAATGAATTAGGTTATATAAAATATTTAATGATAAAATATAATTAGAATATTGTAATTTTTATCATAACAATTTTCCGTAAATGAAGATATGTTTTCTTTTCTAGTTATTTAAAACAATTATATCTTTTATAACAGTTAATGATTTTGGGTTTTTTGAAATATATTTAGGAGAATTCTTCCATAATTGGTGCACATCTTTGGGTTTGTGATGAATTTTTTTTTTTTTTTTTGCGGCCATATGATTATAACTAATACCATAGAGTCCCGTACTCGAGGGATTTTTTTTTTTTTTGACAGGGTCACTTGAATACTGTTCAGTGAGGTACTTGTTTTTTGTTGGAAATTTTTTGAAACATAGTATTTCTCATCATTGGATTTGGTCATTGCATAGTATTTTTCAACATTAAGTAATAATATGATTTTAGTTAAATCTATGCTTCTCAAGAAATACAACTATCCTAACTTAGATGGGGAGGAACGCAAAAATAATAAATAAAGAGGTGTACCAATTATGTGAATACTCTCAAATTTAGATGTTTCTTTCCCTCAAATTTTATATTTTCTTATTATTTTTAGTGAGTTGATATTACTTCTGAATTCTGAAAAATCAAATAATCCCATCTTTCATATTCTGAATGAAGTTGCATATAATGCTGAAAGTATTCACCCTCGAGAGCAACTTGTAGTTGTCTCCATAGCAGTCTTCATAGTTAGACTCCAGTCTAAAACATGTCTAAAAAGTAAGATTAAATTCTATTTATTTTAATAATATTTTAAATATGATAAAAGCCTACATATTAAAAGTTTAGGTAATATGTTTGTATTCATGAGAAACAAGTTTAAAATTGATTCAAATTATTTTATTAAGATTTTATTTCATATTGCTCATGGGGGAAAATCAATGTTGTAACACTTTTGGTATTTCTTTGGGGAAAAGGAGTTACAAGTCAAATTTATAATAATATTTTAATGTAATGAAACTATGACGTAGTAATTAAAACATTGAGAAGAGCTGTGTTACTGCTGCTTTGAAAGAAGTTTTGGGTACTGATCTTCGCCTAATGAGATCTGTACTTTGATTGGCTTTTTTTCATCTTGACTATATCACAAAGCAATTTTAAGTAATAAAACTTCCCAGGAAAAAAGAGACAGTATTGTTACACTAAAGTATGTCTTAGAAAATTATCTACAAATTAAGGAATTTTTGTCTTGAATTTCTTCTTTTTCTCACATTTAAAAAAAAAATCTTCTATTTATATAACTTTGAGAAATTGTTTGTTTGTTTATTATATGTATTTTATTTTATTAGTTAAGAATATTAAAGAATGGATTGTGCCATGCTGCCAGTTGTTAAAAAAAGCTTCTATTCTGATTCATCAACCTGTAGATCAAAAAAATATTGAAGGAATTCTAAAGGTAAAATTAAACAAATTAAAATAAACTCCATTATTCTCATAACTTAAGATCTTTGATTATTATAGTGTTTTAATTTTTGTCTAAAATATATAGGTGCAATATAAATAAAAGTATAGATATAAATTGATTTTGAGTATCATCTGAACAAATAATTTCTTTTTATTAATTTATTTTCTTTATTGATGTACTTTCGATTGTTTTATTGTTCACATGCTCAAATGTTTTATTTTACAAAATATTTCACATTTCTTATTACCATAAGATATTTCATGGAAAATAATTTCCATGTCTAAAATTATGTATTTTCATTTTTCAATTATTGCATTTGCTTAGTCTAAAATTTAAATGTAGTATTTTTTTATTGATTATCTTTCATATTATTAAACAAGTTATTAAAAATGTTTTAGTTGCCAATTGTGATTGTGAGTCTGTTGAATGAATTAATTCAGGAAGTTGAAGAGTGGCTACCAGTGATAAAAAATTATTCCATTATACCTCTTTTAGTGAGTCTTCTCATAAAAAGTTTAAAAGTAAGTCATATTTATTTTTTTCTTTGAAATTTATGATTTTGTCTATTAAAATTGCAAGTATATGTATAAATATTTTTTACAAAATTTTCCTTTAGATGAATGTTGGTTTGCAATTAGCTCATGGCATCATAACCCTTTTCCTTTCCATGGGGTCAGATAAAAAGGTATATTTTGTTAAAAGAAAACCAGATAATAAAAAAAAAAAAATATTTTTATATATTAATTACTTTTTACTATACATATAAAATTTTTTGTTATCGAGGTTTATACCTTTAAAGATATTTTATATACAAGAGTTTTCATTCATTTTTTTATAGGCTGCTGAAGCAATGTGTAATACTGGTTTTATGCCTGAAATAACCTTGATATTGTCTGATATAGACATGCAAGCCTACATTTCTGAAAAAAGAAAAAATGTAAGTTAAGATTTTCTATTCAAAAAAATGTTTGTGATTTTTTTTTTCGCTCATTTTATATATGCAGGGTATTTGGACAGTGTTTGCATACAGGGCAAGTATATAAAAATTGAGTGTATAAAATTTGCCTCCAAGAAACATATATGATGATTATGATAACATATATGAGAGAAAAGTACAATACGACATTGAGTGCATAAAAAATAAGCTTTATTCGTATCATGATGGAGAAACAAAAAGATTTAATATATATATATATATAAATAA
This sequence comes from Caerostris extrusa, assembly GCA_021605095.1. Taxonomy (NCBI): domain Eukaryota; kingdom Metazoa; phylum Arthropoda; class Arachnida; order Araneae; family Araneidae; genus Caerostris; species Caerostris extrusa. The sequence goes on along the minus strand of BPLR01004327.1, from coordinate 130,311 downwards.
AATTTGTACTCCAAAGCTTTTTAAAGGGTAAATAAGTTAAAAGAGAGATAGATGATAAGTACATTTCTGTTTTACAAATAAACAATCATCATTGGATATTTTGCTGGAAATCATCGGTGTTCTTCTTCAGTGACGTGATAGTGCATTCCGTTGTATAACCATCACAAGCATTAGATCAGATCAGACTCATTTGGACATTTTCCTATGAAAAGCATCTAAAGAAATTGGTATATATAACTCTTATAGCAAAATGAGATTTAGTTGCTTGTCTGCATGCAATCTTCAGTTTTGTAGACACAATGTTGTTGGATCCTGTATAGTTAGCCAATCTACGGGTGTGCATATCAAGGTTTCTACCTTGACATGAACAGTAGTCATATTGAGCATCTTATGTATTTACCATGTCATATGCAATTATTGTTGTTTCTATTAAAGCTTATTTTGTACTGGTTGTGACACCATGACTTTTTTCTTAAATATTATGCATCATAGAGGTTCTTTTAGCATATTTTTTTATTTACTCTAAGTTGGGATTCTCACCCTGCACTTTTCCCTGTGTGTGAATATATATATATATATATATATTTTCTGTTTTTGATAAGCTTGTCTGATTGGACTAACTAGGAAGCATATGAAGATTTATGTTATATTTGTTATACAAACTAATTGTGTTTTTGAACATTCTGTTGTCCATTTTTGAGGTGGCAGGTGACTAAATAGAAAAGTCAGGAAATTTTATATATGATTAATATTATTTTATATGTGTTTATTATACAAACTGAATGTGCTTCTAAAAATTCCCTTTTGATAGACTCATATATGAGATTGTGTGTTTTAAATTTCAAATTATAAATATTTATTTTTAGATTGTCTTGTCTAAGCATATGATTGTCTATTGTAAAATTAGGAAGGTTAAAAATAAATCTTATTGAGCAATATAAAATAAAACAGTATCAAAAAATTTTTTTGTCAAATGAAGGATTTCTTAAATGCATGCTTTTTGTAAGTGAATTTATAAACAAAATGACTTTTTTTTTTTTTTTTTTTTTTTTTTTGACAAAAGCTATTTCATATATTTTGGCTAGTTAAAATTAACATCTAAATCTTATTAAATAAGCCTAAAAATTTATTCTTTTATGTGCTAAAAGTTATGCAATTGTATTTTCTACCTTCTGAAAAATAATAATGTAATTTCATAAATTGAAGGTTGTATTCATTGGTATGATTATTTGAAAATTCTATGTCTTTACGTTAATTTTTATAATTCTGAGAGTAATATTTTTATTTTATTGTTTAGGTATCTCAAAAACCTAAACTCAGTCGAATAGATGTATATTTTGCATTTCTAAGATTTGTGACAGTATTACTTCAGACACTTGGAAATTACTTTTTACAAGACTGCTGGAATTTTATTGGTGTTCATCAAGAAGCAATGCATATAGTGAGTTACGAGGTTTATTAATTTATTATAAAGTTAAATTTAAACTTAAAAAATTCATGTTATTGTATTAAATTTAGTGTGATGTTCTTTTTAGGATAAATATACCTTTAATTATCTAAGATACTGAATAGAAATTATACATGGATGATTAAATATTCTGTTTTAAATTATTAACCTTACCATGAATAATCCCTAATTTGATTAAAATTCTCCTCTCCATAGTATGCATGTTTAAATAGTTTATATCATAATGCTTTTTCTAAATAACAAATTTGTAATCAGTCATTATTAATTTTTTAAATTAAAAGAAATGATAAATAAATCGTAAACTAGTTTGTATAGTCACAACATCAAATATCATGTAGAGATTTTTTTTTTCTTTAACGTAGTATTAAAACTAATGATTATAGGGCAATTGTTGATATAAAAATGAAAATCATTTGTACATAAGTTTATCATCATAATTATGGAATTTGTCATGCATTCTAAAATATAGATTTTTCTTCCTAAAAATAGTTTAAAACTTATGGGTATCAGCTGTATCAATATAAATTTTAAGTTCAGAAAGAATATCCTTATCAAAATTAAAATCTGTTTAATTTTGATTTCAGACTTTAATGGATTTGAAGAATAGTTTCTTACAAGAAGGAATTCAAGACGCCATTTTAACTTGCACTTTTATTCTTTACCTTTCTTCTCATCAACATATCTGGCAACTGAAACATCCAAGATCTCTGAAATTGCTTTTGGTTTGATAATAATTATATTTAAGTTTAAAAACAAAAAAAATTACTGATTTTAATATGTCTAAACTTTTTGTTCAAGTTAAGTATTTTTGTTCTAATCTGTGGTTTTGTTTTTTAATAGATTGATGTTTGTAATTGCATATATGGAACTGTGGCAATTTTAAGCAAACCTGAACTTTTAAAATATCTAGTGATGGTATGTGATTTATTAAATATATATGGTACTTTTTTATATGTATGTACGCTAATCCTACATTTTATAAGTTTTTATCTTAACCAGAAAGTTTTTTAGTTTTCAACACATTTATTTTATAACATTAAAACTTTCAGCAACAGCATAATGATAATTAAAATTTTTAAATTTACAAAAACATGTTAAAAACTTGCAACAGATTGTTAGAAAAAAATTTCATATTAATATTTTTATAATAAATTTTTCTTGAAATTGTACTCTGTATATTAAGGCTCAAGTGGAATTTTCCATTCTCTAAGCACTTTGTAATAATAAATAGTATGAAAATTGATCCGTCTGTTAAAATAAAATATAATTTGCATCTTTGTAATAAACTATTTATTCAAACCAATTTGTAATTGATCTTAAATAAGCCATTATTAATGGCTCTAATTTATTTGCACAATCCTTTTAATAAAATAATTATATTTTTAGCACAAAAAAATGCCCGATTCAAAACCTTTGAGAAGTTTGGAAACTGAAAGTTTGCTGAAACGAACAAGTTCAGAAGATGAAAGTCGGCCATCTGAAGAAGTTGAAGAAATCCAACAAAAGTAGGCAGAGAAATTTGAATTAATCATCTAATTAATGTGGTCAACTACAAAATTGATATCATTCCATTTTAACAATAGCTTGCTTCTATTGTTTTTTTCTTGATTGATAAATAAAAAATGTTAATAGTCCTTTCTGAAATTTATAAGTAGAACTTATGTGTAGTTTAAATATAATTTTATTTTTTTCATTTAAATCAATGGGTCCTAACTTTTCTCTCCCATGCTCCTTGATAAAAATATTTATATTCACTTCCCTTTGCCATCTCTTCATAGGAAATTTTTTTTTAAGTAGTAATGTTCCTAGGTTATTTTGCAAATTAATTACACTTATAGACTTATATTTTAAAAATAACGGTCTTTAATCAGAAGGTGTTCTGATGATTAGAGATATTACTAGAGAAGTGGAAGTACATGTAAAATTGCACTATATATGTGATCAGTTAATAAGTTTATACCTTTCAGTTTTTGTGTTTTCTGTCATTACTAATGTTATTTTCACTACTTCCAATCAGGGATATGCAGTAGACTAAGCATAAGCTTCAAATTATTAAATTAAAAGATGACAATTAGCCAGATATGCTTTGTAGAGCAGCAAAGGGATATATAGACTTTTCAGTTAATTCTGCTAAGTTTGACTTAACTATAGTATTTTAATACTGCCCAACACATGATGTTAAAACTTAATTTTTTTTTTATATAGATTATATGAACTTCTGGCAGTTACTCTGGCAATTTTAACTAAATATTGTCCTGAGATGTATGAAACTATGTCAGGCCATGTAAGTACATATTAAAGTAATTTTTATTAGTTCTTATTTGAGAATATAATCTAATGTTCCTTTATTTTTTAGACTATAGATTATGCACAATGGCAACTGCTACTGCATGTCAGTTTTAGTATTCCATCACTAGATCGAGATGGACCATTATGTTTTGGAACAATTTTAGCATGTGTAAATATGTGTCTGCAATTGCTTGTTAAGGTAACTTTTAAATAGAATAAACTGTTATTTTTCAATAATAATATGATTAGCAATAAAATTTGAAAACTGTATTTTTTAATTATTAGAATGAAAAGTCTCCTTCTCCAAGGAAAACAACTGATAACTCTACACCAGTGAGCAGGTAAAAATATGTTATTTTTTTAAACTTTACCTATTCAAATTTATTATTAGCAAGGTATATGATTTTCAATAAATCTTTTTGGCACATTTTACCTGATGCCCTTCTATTGAAAAAGTACTTTTTTTTTTTAACAAAATCACTGAAAATTATAAATCTTTCTCATAGTGGTGTTCTTTTTTCTGATGAATAACCAAAAATTCATGAAATTAAACTATTTAAATTTTTTCATATATTATAGATTATTGGTTGAATAATTAAAAATATTTCTTTTATATAGGCCACTTCTAATGTATATATTAGAAATCAGTTTAGCTATTCTGCTGTCTCAATCTACCATTGCATTAACTCACCCAAATCTGCCAGCAAGAGACAAACAATTGGTGAGGCGAGAATTAGCAGCAGAATTGAACTCTATGAATATATCAATGAACAGATATCTACGCAGAGGACCTCTCTCGCCAGCTGGATCATCTGTTAGTCCAGGAATTTCATACAAATTCATGCTACAGAGTTCCCTTTCATGAAACTCATTAGTAATTTAGTGGATAAATTGTTTAAGTGATGTTTTTTAATTTAATTATAATTTTGTACATAAATTGAATAATAAACTGTCTTTTTTTAGTTTTTTAATTACGTCCTATTTATTGGCACACTTCTAGCAAATAAAAATTATCCCTAATTCAATTTAAAATCATTGTCATGATTTGACAGAAAAACTTCACATTAATACTTGGTTTTGTTGTGGTAAAAACCCTTCAAGGCAGAAGATTAGGAATAGCAATATCGACCAAAAGTTCAATACTGGTATTCAGTATTTTTTAGATCTTAATACAGGGATACCAGTTTTAATACTGGTAGTAGAAATTTTAGAAAAAGAAAACACGGGTGTTTTTTTATCCAAATTATCTTTTTTTTTTTTATTTCAAAATAATCTAAAATCTCTGATGGCTTGGGTTTAGAAACTACGCTTAAGTTTGTATCTTCATCACAATTAGATTCTTTCCTCTTTAACGAATTTGTATCATGTTTCGTTTTTGATATGTATGTAGTCCGCTTGTACTTCCTCCATTCACTTTAATAACTCGTGAAAATTTTTATATTGTTCCACCATATTCTTTTCATCATATAAATAATGAAACCAAACTGAAATATTATCAACTGATTTTTAATGTTCTTTAAAGTTATTCTTTTTCATTATTATGGGATATTATTTATGAGTATAGATATAATAAATCTGAAAAATATTTTGAACTCTAAAGTATGATATGCATAACTAATTCACCAATTTAAAATATTTTGAAATAGTACACCCTTTCTTCACAAATACAACATTGTTTTCACAGATAAGAATTCTAAATTTCTAGTAAATACCGAAATAACGGTATTTAAACTTGTGAACACCGGTATTACAAAATGGCTCAAAATACCCGTATTCAGTATTGCAATCCCCAATTAGGAATATCCGTATATGGTTACTGAACATATATACCACATTTCAAAATTATGCAATTTGCCCCTTGTTACAATACAGATTCAAAATAATAATTAGTAAGTTCAGTTCTCTCACTATATAACAAGGAGCTAATGTATAATGAAGATAAATTATTGAATTTCCATATATATAAAAATTTTATTTAAAATTCATATTACCATATATCGCAACATTATTTACTGAAGAAAAAAATATCACAGAGCCAGTAAATAATGTTTGACTACAAATATACATTTTATTTTCAACTGTTATTAAAATATATTATTTACGGAGTACTTTCTCTCCTGTCAAGGTCATATAGAGATGTTATTTGTTTCAATTCTGGAGCATACTTATATAAAAAGGCTTCAAATAATTTCTATGGAGAAAAATATTATGCATTTAGAATAATGGGGTTTTTTTTTATAGTATGTACAATTACAATATAGATTACAATTTTACAATTTTTTTTATAGAATACAATTGTTTGAAATAAATTTTCAAAAATACTTACATATATAAGGTGTTTATTGAAATTTTTGTTCTGCAAAGCATCAAAGACTTTTGATAATCCTTTCTTAGCATTCTGTGCTCCAATTAAATTACTCAAAATCTCTAAATAAAAAAAAAAAAAGTCATTTGATATTTTAATCTACAAACAATTTTTATTTCTTTTGAAAAATATTTTGATTAGAAGTTTATAATATGAAAGCTAGCAGTATTTTTCTGACAAAAGATAAAATCAATCTTGGATTTATGTTTAAAAAAAAAAAAAGACTTACCCGGAGTATTATTTAAAAACATCTGTTTAGCCTTTATTTTTGTAGTTTGTTTCATCTCCTTGGTTCTTTCCTCTACTCGAGGTGCTGCTTCACCTGTGGGCCACATGGTATCACGAAACATTTGCAAATAAAAGAGCAGCATTGGTTCTGACAGCACATATTCTACAGTTTCTCGTAGCTGTCTATAACAACATATTTTGTAAGAAATGTATTTCTGTAAAAAATAAATATATTTAGAAAATAAACTCTTAATACCTGTTAATCGTTTGCCCATAAGTTATCTGTACAAACATAATCAATGATCTTCTTAACCAATTAAAAACACCCTTTAACTCAAATATTTCTCCAATTAAGGTATAAAGAGGTTCTGCAATCGAGTCCCTACGATCTTCTTTTACTGAAAAATATAGAAAGCAATTATAATTGTACCTTATAGACTAAAAAATATTTACAGACAAATATTAATAACCAAGATAAAGTCTTTAATATTATACATAAATAAAGTATCTTACTTATCAATATCATCAAGAAATAGCAGTTCTTCATCCTCCGTATCATCCAATTGGCCCAATGTATTTTGAACACTAAAATAACAATTTGTCACTTTTTTAGTGAATATATTACGATATATATATATATATACTGTGTGAAAAGAATACATCACAATTTAATTAATGATCTTATATTGCAAAAATTATTTTTACAATAGTATTAAATAGAGTTAACTAACTCCCTGACACTACACTGGCTGGTGGCCAAGAGGCTAGCACTCTGGCCTTTAGTATCACAAGCTTCAGGTTCGAATCCTGGTGGTGGCATGGATGTTTGTTAGTGGTTTGGAATCCACATTAAACTGTAGGTCCCGGTCTGTTCAGCCCTTGTTGTGCACAGAGTAGAGCCACAAATCAAACCTTGGCACTACAGTCCACGGTGGATCAAGGCCGTCCACCAACTGGCAAATTTTTCTCGAAAGACAAGAGATACTTTATTTTTACAGGGTAGGGTTGTCAGCCTTATGCTCAACAGTCATATTAAACCAGGACCTATGGTTTAAAGTGGATTCTGAATCACCAAAACATCCATGGCACCGCCAGGACTCAAAACCTGTGGCACAGAGCGCTAGTCACTTGGCCATCAGGCCCACTAAATAGAATTAATTTCTAATAATTCATTATTTAGAAATAAAAGCTTTTCAAATAATTACAACCTTAGTTTTAAAATACATTAACGGTGTAAAAATATTTTATGTTTGTAATTATTAGATAATTAATGGCTTATAATTTATTTTCTGAAGCAAAATTTCTATATTTTAACTGTACAGGAAAATCATACATAACATTTGCACTGATTGTATTGAACAATCACATGTCACTCACAAATATTAATATCAATAATTATTGAATGTGCATTCATTTACTTGTATTCCTAATTATATAAAAAAAACATGACAAATTGTATTGATTTAAAGGTTAGATGTCATAGTAAACATATTTATAATTCTTACTTTTTAAAAAATTGCAAAATATTAAACTTCCAAGGCTTCTTTGGAGGACAAGGTGGATGCTTCATGTATTCAGGACTTGGATTCAGAAAATCATATAATGCCTCACTTTTATTCAAACCATCATCTTTAGTAACTGCCTGATATAAAGGGAAGAAAAATCCATTTAATTTATTTCAAGAATAAAATAACTATATATAGATACTATTAAGATATAATTAAACAATATTTATTTTACCAATAATAGAAAAAAAGGTACATTTTTTTTTTTTTTTTTATGATTATTATTTTTTTCTTTAAAGGTTTTTTTTTTAAGCTTAATCAATTGTCTGAAATAATATTGATTTAAATAAGTTATAAAAATAATATTTCTAAATTATTAATTATCCAATTTTATAAAAGAATATTACTTTGTTTATTTTAGAATCAGAAAAAAAAAAAAAAAAATGAAAATAAAAGTGAATTATGTAGGTGATTAATCTTAAGTATCAGCATGTATGCTATAACCTGTAACGAAATGTCCTATAATGTATGCTATAACCTGTAACCAATTAAATTTTAATAATTATTTAGCATAACTTTTTAGAAAAACTCTAATGTATAAAATATATTTTTAATGAAAATAAAATTTTAATGTACGAGATAAAATAATTAAAATTAAATAAAAGTATAATGTAAGAGATAAAATAAACTGAAAGGAATGTTTGCAAATTATGTTTAGCTTTTTCTAAATAATTTCTCTCAAAAGTCTTAAAAATTGGTTTTGTTGGCAAATCAATCTTTTTTAACCAAGATGCAGCCTGTAAAAAAAAACAAATTAATTAATAAAATATGTATGCATATAAATATACTTATATTTATAAAAATAATATTGTTTGCGAAATATTTGATAAAAACCATTTTGCTAAGCAGAAAGTGATAATGACAGAATATTTGTGATATATCAACAATAGCTTAAATAGTAAACTTTGGTTTACAGCTTCTTTAATCTGTAAATCTTTAGTTTTTCTTTTATCAATTTAATTTTTTACACATGCATATAACGAGCAACATTTCTTCTGATTTAGGCATTATAGGTAACTAAATTCAATTAATTACACTATCATTTAAATAAAAAGCAATCATTGTTAATATTAGTTAAAGATATTCAAGGAAATTTTTTTTTAAATATTCATTAAAATTTCTCAAATTTAATAGATCTCAAAACTTTTTATCAAAATCCAATAATAATAATAAATATGAAACCTGAATTAATTACACATAATTTTTTTAGTTCTGTAGATTTATCATTTGTATATATGTGATAAAACAGTTTACTCCCATGAATTTTTATGTTTATAAATGTTAAAGTAGCGATATATAGTTTCGATTTATTTATTGAGATTATTCAAGTTTCTTTCAATAATTATTTAATCCCAATAGATTGATATAATCTGAAATTAAACAATAATTTAAATTCTATTTTATAAAGGTTTAATTATTGAAAAATTAATAAAATTTTTTTTTTTTTTTGAAATGTAACAGAATTAGATTTACTAATGAAACCAAAGATAAATAAAAATTTATTTTAAAAATAATAATAATTGTAAATATTAGAATATTTTGTAAAATAAATTTTAATTACTTTATCACATATTACAACAATTTTCAATTATAATAAACTCATCAAAAGTAAGACTTACAGGAACCAATTTCTGATGTAAACTGTGGAAAGAATTCAAACTTCTAGAAACAACCCATCCAGCCATTTTATTAGGAACAAATTGGGCATCATTTGCAAGATGAACACGTATAACAAAGTATGGAACCACTTTATCATTTTCCTTTTTTTTTCCTGAAATGAACAATGACAAAAAAAAAAAAAAAAAGGCAGATAATACAAAATTGGTACAAAATATTGATAACATTTGCCTTTAGATAATTTAACAATTTTCAATTTAACATATTTCATTCTTTAATAGAAAAATTAATACCTCAAATAACTTTTATTACATATAGGACAGAGTTCGTTTATAATTTCTTAATATTAGCAAAATGATACAAAATACTGTCTATTTCTCATATTAGATATTATTTGAATATACACAATAAATAATAATTATCTTGAAAGACTTAAAAATTAATAAAATAATTATATTTTACCATAGCTTCCATGATTGAAGCTTGCCATATACCTAAGTATTCTATCCACAGTTCTGTTTTCTCTATATGGTTTTCGAGCTTATTTTGTTCTTGTATCAAATTTTCAATTTCAGTTTCTAACATGGTAACAACCTAAAATTTAGAAATATTATTTTCAAGCAATTGATATTTAAAAGTGTTGTTAAATTTAATACTAATAACAAAAAATTTTTAAATTTTTACTGGAAAAGGAAAAATAATTTTCAGAACAAAATATATAACATTTTTTTTTTATAAGATTTAATTAAATATACTATATTTCAGATTACTATTCTGGTTTTCCATTTTATTAAAATAAATTATTCTAACTTGTTAAAAAACAAGAAATTAAAAGTTACAAAATGCCTTATAGTAAAGATTGAGACATTGATATTTGAATAATTCCGGGTTTACTCTATAATTAGAGAAGAATATATTTATATACTTTTTTTCACACTTGGGATTATTTCTCAAAGCTTGCAATGCTTGTTTTTTATAGCCAAGTTTTTCAGTTAAAACTTTCAATTGAGACCTTGCATAACTGGAATGATCAAAGACCGATACTTCAGATGGATCGGGCATTTTTGGCTCTTGAATGTTTTCTATGGAAGTTTCAATATCTACAGGTTCAGCTGAAAAAAAGTAATTGGAAAAAACTAACATTGTAATCAGCAAAAAATTATGAAATATAGCAATTAAAATTTTGTAACCATAAAAAAAAAAAAAAAAATGATTTTTATGTTCAAAAACTTAAAATCTGTTCTATGCATAAATATATAAATATTAGATTTAGAAAACTTGTTTTGAAATATTCAACTTGTTGTTTTTTAAATAAAACAGAATTAATGAACACTTACAAGGAGATTCTTGCATAAAATCAATGCCTTGTTTATCAACATCAGTTAACATTTTGTGATAGATATCACTGACAATGAAAGAAGCATAATAATTGGATTCCAAAGACTTATACACCTCTTCTTGGGCTTGGAAAAAAGCTTCTGGTCCCTAAGAAGTAATAAAAATATATAAATGTTTTTGTATGCAAAACATTTACAGTATTAAAAATTATAAATATTTCTTTAAAAGATAAATTCATTTCAATAATTGCTAACATAATGTATATTGTAACAATACAGCATAAAAGGTATCTTTAAAAATATCTTACTTTTTATATCTGAAAATTAAAATGCAGAATAAAACTAATTTAAAAACAAAGAAAACTGTGAATATTTCTTACTTTGTTTGCCATCATAAATTCTTCAATACCTTTTAAGGTATTTTTACTCAATCGCACACTACTAGAGGGATTATGAATGTACATTTGAACAATATCATTTCCTAACTTATGCCACATTTCCTACAAAAGAAAATATATTGGAAATATTGTAAAATAATACACTTATATTGCATACGTAAAAAATTAAAAACAAAAAACAAATCAAGTATTCAAATTTATTGGCAATTTAAAATTTGTTTATTAATTAAAATGAACTGAAAATTTAATATTATAAAAGGTTTCAGTAAGACTATTGAATGAAGGAAGAAAAGTTTCTCACTTTATCAGAACTTTTCATGTCTTCAACTCCCTCCCAAAAACTAAAAAATATAATAAGTTTTTTTAACAATATTATTTTTTTTAATAATGTTATTCATTAAAAAAATTGTTTAGATTTAGTTCATTATAAATAATTTTTTTCTGAGTATTTTTTGATCAAGAAGAAATCCACTAATTTATTTTATCTAACATTGAAAAAGAAACAAAAAATTACAGAATTTATTTAAAACAAATATGTGATGGAATATTACCCTAAGAGAGAGTGAACTTCATCTTTTTGCAGAAATTTTGAAAAATATCGTCTACAAAAGCTTGACTGCATTATAACCGACATAGACAAAACTTTTTGTCCAGGCATATAAATGTTTTTCATCAGGTTTTCACTCGCAACTTTGGATGAGGAAACATAATCTGGCCCACCGATCGTCTTCAATCGCTTTTCACACTGATCTCTTGCAAAATGTAACTGAAAAATATTATAATAACAGTTAGTAATGAAGAGAACACAATTTTTTAAACCATATTTAAATGTGCTTTATGGATGAAACTGAAAACTGTGTCTGTAATAAATGAAGCCGCAAAACTTCTATAATATATATATATTTTTCTTTTCATGAAGAATCATAATTCAAGTTTTAAATTTTATAGAATTCAACATTATGTTAAAAATAATTATTATTACTCATAAAACTCAAAAATATTTTTTTCTGTTCACCTGGTTTAAATATCTATTTAAATTTCTTGATTGTAACAAATCTCCTTTATTAGTTTTTTGAGGTACAAACTCCTTATCTGAAATAAAAGAAAACACTTGTAAATTAAATAATTATTTCACAAATACTCTTTATTAAAACTGATATTAAAAAGTTAACTGTAATATAAAACTCATTTGCATGGTATATTAGAAAAAAAACACATAGGTAATTAATTATTTTGAAATTTGTTGTTGAAATTAAAAATAATGTTTATTAATAATTTTATAGGAATTATACTTCATTTAATAAATATTAAATTTCCTCAATCGCAAAAATTACTGTAATTTCCTTTCTATTATAAATTGAAAATCTAAGACTTTTGTTAAATTGATTATAGGCTGGTGTGTGCAATCACATAATTTTTTTTGCCATGAAATACCATAAAAATGAATTCTATAAAACCATCAACTAAGAGTGTTTATTTTAGAAAAAAAAAAATGATAGAAGTGTGTGAGAAAATAAACAATGTTACAAACATTGTTGAAAGAAACATATTGTGAGCAATGGAAAGCCATCAGTCAGCAAACGAAATACGACAAGCATTACACATTGGAGTGTGCTAGTGGAAAGAAGTTGTAGATAAGAATTTTAAATGCCTTATGGAAGTGTAAAGTAATAATTAGGTGTAACATTGAGCAAGTAGGAAGATTAAAAATTGTCACTTTTTTATCCAGTTTTCACTATTTTAAATTTATAAACAAATTTTTGTATCATTAAAAACACTTTTTTAAAACAAAAAAATGTTTTCTTAGTTTTATGCCATGGGTACAAAAACAGAATTTAATGGCATACGCATCTATGAACACAAAATTTTACTTAGATTATACACTACAGCTGATTATATAAGATCTTCTAGTTTTTTTAATAATGTAATGCTTTACATGTTAATAATTTCAAAGGTCATGAATTATATAATAAAACAGAACCAAACCTATAATAAGCTGTTGCAACATAATTTTTAATTCTTTTTATATGTTAATATTCTCAAAATAAAATCACAGTCTATAAGAATTATGATGAATGTTTATGCAGTCACATTAAATGATGAACAACCGAACAGCTAGACTGGGGGGCGAATTCTGATATGCAAAAACTCAATAAGTAAAATAATGCAAAAATTTTTAGCAGTATCAAATCATATTAATTTGAAATTTCCTTTGTAATCCAAATAATTTTTTTCTGTCGCATATAAAAAAAAAAATAATAGTAATTTATGTAAGATTACTATTTAAAAGAAAACAATTTCTATGCTTACTTGCATCCATTCCCTTTAAACGCTTTAAATTGCTCATAGTTGTTGATTGCATTATTTCAGTTGCAATATAATATCTAAAAAATTAAATAAGTATTCACATTATGATTAATAGTACACTTTAAATTAGTAGAATTTGATAATGAGATGCATTAATATGATTATGAATTGCAATAATGTTCAATAAAATTACTTTTTAATTTATAAGTTTATCATTTTATTTATGTTAAAACAATTCCAGTGGTTCTTAAAGATTTTTTAAAAAATTTTGCAATAATTTTACCAGCATAGGAACACAAGTCAGCAAAATCAAATTGAAAATGTAGATAAACATAATAAAACGATTCAGCATTTCTTTACTTTACTTAAATCAGTAACAATATATATATATAATAGTTAGAATCTAAAAGCCCATTATGAAAAATAATTTTAATAATGCAAAATCTTAATGGTGCCATTGATTAAGTGACTAGAGTGATATATTTTTTATTCAAAGTTAATTAAAGGTTTCAAGTTGACCATCAATAACCATATCCTTTTTAACTTTGTTTAATAATGTGACAACTAATCAAATCTATTAATTTAATTTTCTAAAATTTGAAAAAAATTGCTTCAAATGATAATGATGCAAAAAGAATACAATGCAAACATAAGTGATAATATATATATATTTTAAGAAAATTGAAAACTAAAAACTAAATTAGAAAATACTGTACATAAACATAATACTGTACTGTACATAAAAAAACATATTTTAAATTGCATTTAAAAATTTTTATATAATAATTTTTGTACCTCATTCGCTGTAGATCTACCACATCATTACATTCTTGAATCATTTTAATAAAATCTTCGTAAGTTGCCGCATACTCATAGGTACGCCGATGTTTTTCTGCTTGAAGTTGCAACTGCTTTAAGTAGGAAATCAATTTCATATTGATGAAATCAGGATCACACAATTTGTCAATAACTGGATAAAAAACTAAAATTGAAAAAGTAGCTAATTAATCCATTGAAGTGAACAACATAGTAGAATTTACAAAAATTTCAATTTTAAGATGTAATAGTTATAAAATGAAATTATACATTTTGTAATAAATATGCTGATATTTATTACAAAATAAATTTTTTTTTTGACTATTTTTAAAAACAAATAAATATACATTTTCAATAATTTTTTTATACTTTCAATGATATTTTTTTTTAACAAACTTTTAAATTGTGTACCAGTATACAATTAATTTAGAAACTTATGAATATATTTTCAACTACTGTTAAAAGTGCAAAAAACTTGATGCAGAAAATTAGAATTTTATATTTGTAATTAATTAATAATAAAATCTTGATACTAAACAACTTTAATAGCCCAAACAACTATATATAACAACTTTAATTCCCTTTAACAATATTCAAAACAAACTCTAAAGAATTAAGAAATAGAGATATTGTCAATTGTGATTATCAAGTAATTTTTGTTTTTTTATCAAGTATTTATGTTTATTTTTATAATAGATGAAAACAAAATGTATCCTAATAAAATTTATTTAATGAAAGATCTTAACTATTTTTCTTTAAGCCAAACAAATTTCTTGACAAATTTAAATGTTGACAAAATTTTCACATTTTACAGTGAAGTACATGAGATATCACTTGGTTTTTTTGCAAATCAGTAGACAAATGTTTCAATATGTTTCAGATGACACAATTACAAAAAAATGAAATTAAAATTTTTTAAGTAGATACTCATAGAAATAAAACTTCTAGTGAGTAATATTTTCTGTGTCCTAAAGTAGCAGATCACTCAATATTTAAATTTACACTAAATGCAATTGATGCATTACCATTTATTTTCAATAATTTTGAAAGAAATTAGTAATTTTATGAGTTTAATTTTATTTTTGTGATGTTATTTCCCTAATGAAGTAATTTGAATTCTATTTGATGTGTTTTTAATTCATTTTAGTTGTCTCTCTTATCATTAATAACTAATAACTTAATAATAATTTTAATTATTTATGATCGGCAACATTAATATTTGGCAAAAAAAAGTGGGTCTGGCTAATGTAAAACAATAATTACAGATCGATATATTTAATACGTCATTTAATTACTGAAAGTTTATTCTTACTTGAAACTGTGAAGACTTCACGTAATAGACTACGCAACTGTTTATTTCTTAGGTATTCTGCAGGCAATATAGTAGTCAACAA
Organism: Caerostris extrusa; assembly: GCA_021605095.1. NCBI lineage: Eukaryota > Metazoa > Arthropoda > Arachnida > Araneae > Araneidae > Caerostris > Caerostris extrusa. The sequence continues at coordinate 114,527 of BPLR01004327.1, read as the reverse complement.
AAATTCACAAAGGTATCTTAAATGATCTAATTCAGATTCCTTGTCAAATAGAAATTTATAAATTTTTATAGGTTGAATTTTTCAGCTGGACTAAAAATAAAGAAATATATATATATATATATATATAAAGCTGTAAACATTTCATTTTCAAAATTAGTACAATTTTATTTCATCTTAATTTTAAAAAAATAATTATGATTGAAAGTAATTTTTTACCAGAATGTTTAGTTCCTTGTTTCAAAATATACTAATAGCAAATTTTCATGTGAATGTTAGTAAAAAAAAACACCCAGAGATATTAGGATAACATGGAAGAGGCCAAATATCCTGTTTTGAGTCAGTAATGTATAGGTCTGAAGACAATAATTTGACTTATTATTATAATACAGCTATTAAATGAGTGATAGTGTAACAGACTACAATCGTGGAATTCTTTCCTATCGTCAAAATATTAATTTGTAAGAGTTATGAATGTTAATACTGATATAATTTAAATCAGTTTGAAGATTATTGGTATTAGTCTTTTTAAAGTAAGCTTTATTGAATAAATATCATGAGAAATTTTCTAAAACTTTAGATGATTTAATACAGTTAGGTCAACCACAAACCTAAAAAGCATGTTTGATGTTTAGTTTTTTGAAGTAGTGAAGCTGAAGATAGCAAATATTGATATATGTTTAGCTTCTTGTGGAATACCTTGAATTTGAATGGAAAGATTCTCTTTAATAAATTATTAATTATACAGAGATTGCAGAGTTTTATCCAGAAGACAACAGTAACTTTTAGAATATTTTGATAGTTGTTAAAAGGTGAGTTTAAAGTATCTTGGAGGGTTTTAAAGGGAATACTTGTAAAAAAATCTTTAAAATTTAACGTATCTGTAGAAGAAATATTGAAGAGTTATTTATAAACTTTAAAATAGGTTTATTGTTATCAATAATATAGGTGTATGAGTCTGTAATAATAGTGTTAGAAGTGCTTTTGAGATTTAAAAATAGCTCATGTGGTTTATCCATAGATGTCGAGGTATCACAAGTGATAAACTATTGGATTTTGAATTTATTGTTATATAAGGAAATTTAATGGAGTGATTATTGATTTTGAAGAATTTATTGAAAGCACGATGATTTTGTTTTTAACTACATTCAGGGCCCTTTTCAGATTTATACCTAGAAGAATTTTGAGTTCTAACAATTTAAGGTAGTGCAATTTACAGATCAAGGCATAGTCATTAGTGGCTTTATATGGTAGTAATAATAACAAATTTGTCTTTTTTGTCTTTATTAATAAAATGTAATTATAACAGGTAAAGGGCTAGGAAGACAGAACTGGCTGAGAATGGAACTTTTTTTACAAATGTTCCCCTTCCATACAATGAAAAACTCAATGTGAGTGGAGGATGAAGCTGGTGTTTTTCTGCAGAATATAATCTTTAAATTGATCTGTTTTTAAAAATAATTATAAGTTACAGATTTTACATTTTTAAAAGCATGTTACATATCTTTCTCATAGCAATAATCTTTTGATTACTTTTAATCAATGGGTTCTACCTGACAATCAGAAAGACTACTTTGTTAATCTATTTTTTTTTAATCATTTGAATGAAAATTTATTGTAAAGTTATATAAACAAAATGACGGTGTAGAATTTTTAAAAGATCCAACATCAAGATGATTAATTTTTCATGCTTTTAATGAACCAATTTTTATCATTTTTATTATTAATTTATCCCAACTGATTATTCTTATTTTTAAAAATAATATTTTTAATTTTTAACTAGTATTTTCTAAAAAAATGCATATAATTTTTCTTTTATAAGCCACTCAACTTAAAATTCTTAAAGTGTATGGAAAATTCATACAACTTATCAAACATATACAATTCATATATATGCAAAGGGGAAGATAAAATCATTAGGAAATGGGAATACAAAAGATTAAACAAAAAAGGAATGTCAGAGAACTTATTAATACAATAAATTCAATATAGAAAAATGCTATAAACTAACAGTTTTGTAAAAATGTTCAAGTGATACTAAATTAGTCTTATCAAAACATGATACAAAAATCAGAAAAATAGACAAAACAGAAAAACTGTTGTTAGATCCTAATTACTTGTTAACTGCAGCAATATATTTGAACATGGTACATGAATATGTTTCATTAAACATATTCATGTACCAATAAGTAATGGAGAAACACTTTAGAAGCAGAATAACACTCTAAATAAAATATGCATAATCTACCAATAAAATTACACAACCTATGGATGTGTGCATATATTTCATTACATAAATAGTTGAGTCAAACTGAACTTGGAGTATACAAGTCACAATATTTTTTTTATTCCTTACTTTATAATGGCACATCTAATATGTTGAAGATGTTCAGTTATTATGACAACAAAATCATTTGTAAACAATTCAACATTGTTTATTTTCCGACATCTATCTCGAAATGTAAATAACATTTGCCGAATAGGTTCCCTATAAATAAAAATAAAAAGTTAATTTAAATTCTTTCAATATTGCTGAATTAAATTTTTATATATCATTACAACTTTCAAAACAAGAATGTTAAAATAAATCACAGTAATTGAGATTTATTTTAAATGTCGATTAACTTGATATATTCTTTTATAATAGCCATTAAGTACTAAAGCATTATTAATATATATAACGTAAATTTGATGAAAACTGTTATAATAAGGAAGGAACTTCTATAAACTATTACAATAAGGAACTATTATATACTAAACTAATATTTCTTTCTAATTTTCAATATGGAAAAACAATTTTTTAAAGTTAAAAAAAAAAAAAAAAAAAAATCAAAAGAATTAGAAACTCATTGGTTTCAAACAAATACTAATTTAAAACAAAAAATAAGCCAAATTAATAAAACATGATTGTTTTGTTAATAATCTTTTATTTAACAATCCTTGTAATTATTCTATTTCTTCCTAAAACTATTTTCATCAGGTTTTTTTTTTTTTTTTTTTTTTTTAAGCAATGAAAATAGTTTCACATTCTTTTTACTTACTTTCCATTGATCACAAGTATAATTAAGTTTAATTAATTTACTATCATTTATTCATGTGTTTTGTGTTAATAAGATAAATATTGAGATTTGTTGTTATTTGATGTTCAATACTAAATGCAAAATCAATTAATAGTGTTGTTATAATGAGACTTTTTCTAAGATTGTTAAAATAAGGAAGTACCAGTTTATCTGATAAATTGGTACTTCCAGTTATCAAATAAACTGGTATATCTTCCATTAGTGACAAAAGGGCCCCAGGCAAAAAGTGTGTAAATATATTAATTTATGATAAATTCCCCAATTATCATAACTCATTTATCCTTCATTATATGCTATTGAAGATATATTGTAGAATCAATCTTACTTTACTTCAACTGTTTACAAAACAAGCTAGGGTTTTTAACAAGAGGTAAATACCACGATGAAACATAGTCCCTCAATAATAGAGAAATAAGTTCATCTATCACATCATCTACATTTCGAGATACCAATGGCGTATTTTTTACTTTCCCTGTTATAAATAAAAGCTCCGAGAGTCGTTCCTGTAATACATGTAAAATAAATTCATAGAAAGTGATGAAAAGTTAAACAGTTTTTTTTTAAAATTGAATTTAGTTATTTTTCACTTCTGCAAAAATATTATAAAAAACAAAAACTTGTGATAAAATTTTTATCTGTGAAATAAAAAGAATATTTTTATACAACTCAAATAAATTAAATGTTTATATACTTTTTGAATAGCCCAAAGTATTTTTAATTCATAATAACAATGAAAGAACATAACATAATCCATACAGGACCTTTTAATTATTAATTGCAAATGTAAACATGAGCATAAAAATTATTACAAATAATACATTTTACATAAATGGTGTTTTTTCATTAGTGGAGAAACAAAATATATGCTAGCATGTCAATGATTTATCATAAACAAAAAGCATCATCATTAGGCAATTTTTTTTATATTTGGCACTGTTTCAGATTTTAAAAATTTTTATAATAAATAAAATTTTCTATACCTTTGTTCTAGAAACAATATCTTGATTTACTTCTCTTCTATATGCTTTAATTTTACATGGTTCTACTCTCACGCTAAGTAGCAAGCCCACTAATGCAGCACATAAATATACTGTCACTTTGGAACTCATACAACAGATATAGTAAATGAATGAAACAGTTGGTACAAAGTAACCAAAGAGGTGTGATATGAAGCACATGATAGTTACTTTTACAGTAATCTGCAAAAATAGAACATGTATTTAAGAGACATTATTATTGATATATTAGGAAATATTTTTTTAACATAATTAAAAAAATAATGCAATATACTGAATTTAAGTTTAGACAATACAGTTACGTATTCATCAATGGATCCAATCATTAACCTTTTCTGAATTATTGAATTTTTTAATAATTTATAAATTGCCCGAACAAAAGAATATTGAAAATATATACATGCCTAAAAGCTAGAAGACAATTTTTGAAGGAAGAGCAAAATATTAAAACATAATATAGAAGTTATTAAAATTCCAAGTTCAAAATATCTCAATAATGTAACTATCAAAAAATTATTTCTTTTCTGATTTATTCCTAATATGTTTTAACGTAATTAACATGATCATAACTAGGACAAATATTTTTAAAAAATTATTATCAAGTATTGCAATGACTTTGTGTCTGCAGTTATGCATAGATATAAAATAATGTACTATTTAAAAGCAAATATTTTGTGCTAAAGAATATGCTTGTAGAGTTTATTTGATATAAAATACTTAAAAGTTACTATGTTATGTTTATAAAATGCTATTTACAGGTGGCTGATTACAGCAAAATAAAAGTAAAAAGTAAATAATTAAGCAAATTAACATAGTTAACATCAGTAAAACTTTGAAGGGCTTTTAAATTTTATAAAAACCAAAATATATATAAAAAAAAAAAATTATTTATAAGAAATAAATAGAAAGTTACAAATTTTTTATGATAAATACATTTAAAAAATGGTGAATGCATAAAGGATGTCAATTATAAAAAGATAGAAATATGAGTTTTTATTTAATTTTTCTTTTTACATTTAAAAGAAACGCTTGTTGAAACGTTTAAAATTTCTAAAATACACTTTTCGACTTGTTTAAACACTTGTTGAAAAAGAAACACTTGCAATGAACTAATTTTTTTTTTTCAAACTTTTAAAATTTTTCAGCATTTTTCCTGCATAATTATTTTTCAAATATAAAGGATTCTTACTGATAACCATTTATCCATTGTGCAATTTTTTTATTAGGAGGAAGTGATTATTATCTTAATCACAATAATTCTTTTAAATGTTTAAATTAGTCACCATATCGAAACTATCAATAAGAAAAAGCCATGATCTTGTGTCAAAGGGAAAGGATACAATATTTGATTTGATTGGCTGGAGAAGATAGGTGCTATGCCTTTCACCTGTAGAATAAAATTCAAATAGACCAATAGAGCAGGAGTTATGAGTTTCTGAGGCCATTAAACAGAGGAAATACTCCTTTAGTTAAAAATTCCTTTTCCCATTCGAGAGACTATCAGCTCTTTATTGTAGATTAATACGGAGATTATTTGCCGCCTATAGGCCTCCAGTTCCTTCATTAGATCCCTAAAAGATAACTAAATTCCCTTTTTTAAAAAATTAATTTATTTATTTATTTCGGTACTTACGTATTAACGGTACCTTGGCGACAGACTTGGCGGTTTTTAAGTGTCGCCAATCTTTATTATTTAGAATAAAAGTATTTTGAAAGCGTTTTGATTTTAAATGAAGTGTTTCATATATATTTTATTATTTGGAACAAGAATTTTAAGTGTAGATTTTGTAGATTGGCACCAAATCTGTAGCTGCGGTTGGCGCGTGTGCTCTTTATTGTCGCAATTGTCGCCAAGGTACCGTTAATACATAAGTACCAATGATTCTCTTTACGCAGTTACTTATTATTATTATTAATTATTTGTAATTATTAGTAATTAATATTATATGATTATTACTATTATTCTTAAAGTCTTATTATAAGTTATTCTCTTAACTTTTTGTTGTTGTTGTTGTTGGTTTTGTATTCGATGTCGTGATAGATTATAAAATTTCGAATGCCATTGCAAACTACGCAACTTTTTTTTTCTACTTTTATTTATTACTAGTAATTTTGAGATGCAGAGTTTCTATTTATTAAAGGATAGAGAATTTTAAATTGAGTATTGAATTTATTTCTAAGATTATAGATATGTAATCTATAATTAAGTTTACTATATACTTAGAATAATTCCTATACTTAGAATAATAATATACTTACTTAGAATAATTCCTATATACTTAGTTTCTTTTGACCAGGTGATATAATTACTATAGATTTTAATATTAGAAGGGTTATAGATTTTTTTTTTTTTTTTTTTTTTTTTTTTTGAGTGAAAAGAAATGCTTCAGTCTTATCTGCATTTAATTTTATCTTCCAGTCAAGAGCCATTTTTCTAAATCAATGATGTAATTTTGCAAATTTTTATGGATAGTGCAAGTTTTCCGACCTTACGTTAAGATTGCAGTGTGGTCAGCATATAGACTAATTTTAATGTTGCCCTTTTTACGGAAAATGGTTGATAAAGATATTGTAGGGGAAAGGACATAGAATACAGCTCTGGGGCAAGAAGCTTTAGTGATAGGACCACTGCAGCCACATTTTCGACGTTTGCAGTCGATATTTGCTTTCGTCCTTTACCTGGCAGAATTTTTAAGTTGTCCAGTTGTTTCAAATTACTGTATCTTGCGTAGGGCATGTGGAGACACTGGACTTCTTCGTATCTGCTTCATAGGTCGGAATTCTCTTACAATTAAAACGGTAAAATAGTTCTGATAATTCAGGTAGAATTATTTTACCAGTAACACTTTTCTTGCATAGCGTGCAAAGAAGTAAGTAATTAATGCTCGTGCAGAATCCTCCTTTTTATCCAAAGAATAGTGCTAATAGGCACGTGCTGTAACACAAATGATATTTCACATTTTCAATATATGCAAATAAATACCAATTGTGTTATAGCTCCATTTATCGATGATTTTTTTGTATTAGTATTTTTATATAATAAATATCAAGCGTATCCTTTGAGTTATAAGTAGTTCAAATTTTATCTCATTTGGACCAATAGAACATTATATAGCCCTCTGAAGAGGGAAACGTATTTCTTGCTAACCCTATGTTCAGCTAGAAGTTTAGGCCCATATAAGGCCATGGAACTCTGTAAGCCTCAAACTGACTGACTAACCCTATGTTTATACTGTTTAGTTCTATGATATATTTAATACTAGTATTGATTTTTTATATGGCTGTTTTCCCGAATTATTAATGCAATATTTTGTTATAATGATTTTAGATCAATTAATTTTATATAATCATTGTTTGGTTCAACTTGATCAAATCTGGTCCTTGTGCTATAGAGCAACATCTACTTATTGCCAATCAACTCGTTTTTGTGATCTTTAGATGGTGGGATCTTAAAATTACTAAACTCAAGGAAGAATAAATTTTCAAATGGTTGTAACGGAACAACTAATTATTTTCATTTATTAAGTATGCCCACAATGCGAAATAAATATGTGCTTATTTCAAATATACCTCATTTTCGATTTTAATATGGCCTCATAATTTTCTTTCATTTTTTTTTTTTTTTTTCATTAGTAGTTGAAATTTTGGAATAGGCGTCCTATTCATCGCCCATATCAATGTTAATTTGGTAACAAAGTTTCTGAAAGCATTTTTAATTCAGTATGATTGTTTATACAAAATGACATAGCTGCTAAATCTAGCGTATTGTAACATATAAACATATTTCATCAAACAGATAAATTAAAAAAAGAATTAAGAAAGAAATTTAAAGGTAACAACATCTTTGTATGTTATGGACAAAGTGTGTTACGTTTTATGTTGATTCTTATGAAAAAAAGTAAAGTTTTTATATTTTGAGGATTCCGCTTTCATTATTTCTTTGCAAGCATCAATAAAAAAAAGTGTTGCGAATGAATGAAAGGAATTTTTAGAATTATTTAAAATTTGGAATAAAAAAAAAACAAAAGAATAAAAGAAATATATTAATAAAATTCATTTATGACTATACCCTCACTTAATGACTATACCCTCGCTTATTTCTTTTCTAATGTAAAAAAAATTTGAAAACATTTTAAATTGCAATTTTGTAACACTTAAATTTTTTTTTTCTTTACGAGATTAGCACATACAACTTTAAATAAATCGTGAAACCACTTCCAAATTCGTTGCTAAATTCGTTTTACGCATTCTTGTTAGTGTATAGGAAACTTCTCATAGAATATTTTTATTAGAACATTATTTTAGAATGATCAGTCAGTCAGTTTGTAGTTATCGGAATTCCTTGGCGCGTAGGGGCCTACAATTCCTGTCTGCAAGATAAGAAGCATGGTAGATGAAGTTCATTAAGTACAAGTCAAAGCAGCGAGTGGCCAAGGTCTGTTCAAGTTTAAAGTAAGTTTTAAAAGAGCAACGTGAAAAAGTAAAAATAAGAAGCAAAAAAAGCAGTTGGGAATACACCACAGAATAGAGTTACAGCTGCTAGAAGTGATGACTAAAGGACCAGCAACAGAACCGACGCTCCTGACGACTGAGCCTATATTTCAATTAGTGTTATTATATAGGAAGATAAACAGCGAAGTTTGGCGTCTCACTACTTACACTACTTTTTGGCTACCTTTAAAATTTTGAGGCCTATAAAACTTAAAAACACATTACTTTTTAGTTTTTATAATATCACAAAACACTATTAATTATGTGAAAGTCCATAAGTTTTAATGTCAAATATTTAGATCTATCATCTCAGATCTATGTCTTCAGATGTAGTTATATTGAATTTTTATAGAATGTTGAATCAATGCCACTTAGGATACAAAGCTTCTTAAATGAATATCGAAATTTCATTGTCACAATGTTGAGTTCATCGGCATAGGAGGGGAAAATTTGTTTTCACTCATAAATTTTTTTTTTTTCTGATTCCTACCTTGAACAAAAATAAAAATGAAATAAATTTTCCCAGAATATTAAGTTTTGGTACTTTATGCATGAATTGTAAATTTTATTTGCGTAATTTTTAAATTAATGGAAAAAATAAAAAGAACTTTATACTATTAATAGTACAGTATTGAAAATTCAAAATCGATAGTACAGTATTGAAAATTCAAAATCGTTAGCACAGTATAGAACATTTAACAAGTAATGAAAATTCAAAATCGATATTACTTGAAATCTAGAATACTATACCCGTGAAGAAATTGATAGTGTTGCAACCCGGAATATTTCGCCAAAGTTCCGCCAATTTCTTTAGGGTTACAATATTGTGATTAGAGGAATTCGTTACTTCTTTTCCCAACAATATAATGACTGTTTTTATTGTTACTTTGATTGTTATTTGTAAAATTTTTATTAATAGTAAATAAGAACAGAAATATATATATTCTTTTAAATAATTATTTCGAAAAATTATTGATTATTCCTAGATTGTTCTTATAACGTATGTCTGCTATTGATACAGAATATAAACAATTTTTATGATATTGCCACAAATGAAAATACGAAACAAACAACAAAATGCTTTTTGCTTTATTAATAACTTACATTTCATTATCAAATAGTAATTTTCTTTTTGATGCTGTTGATATAGTTAAGGCTTTGTGATAACTTTTATTTCAATTCCAGCGAAAATATGTTATTAGAACATTATTTTTAGAACATTAATTCACGGTTAAAATGCCACTCGATTACATTTTAATGCTACTGACTAGGTTAAGGTATTGTGGCAACTGTTATTTGAACTCGCTCGAAAGAAATGCAACTTTTTAATTTTAGAACGCTAGTTCACGAAAGAAAAAAAGTCGCTGGAGCATATTACATTTTTCTGCGGTTTTGTGATGTTTTTTTTTTTTTTTTTTTTTTAATTCATTTGATATGGCTTTTTCAAGGACAGGTTGTAATGAGTCAGGCAATAAAAATATAAATTTTGCTTTCAACAAAGGATATCAGAATAAAATGTAAGCTATTCTTTGTTTCTTCTTCTTTATTAATATTGCTTTAATAAAAAAAGAATTGAATTTGAATAATTTTGAGTTCGAATTAGGCATCTCAAACAGCAAGAAATATTTTTTGACATAATAGAAAGAAATTTGGCATATTAACGAATAATTTTGGCATAATTATAGTTTAATAACGATTATCTTTGTCAAAAATTATGCATTTTTTGAGAGTTAGCAAAAACAAAATTCCACATAATAATTTGGCGTTAACGCGATAAAATTTGGGGTAAAAAGTTATTTAGGAATAAAATTTTAGCAAAATTTTATCACGTTAACGCCAAATTATTACGAGGAATTTTGTTTTTCTAACTCTCAAAAGTAATATAAATTGACGTTAAAGCGATAATATGTGGCAAGAAAGCATATTTGGAATAAAATTTCTCTAAGTCATAAAATTTGGCGAAAAAGCAATAAATATTGGCTTAAAGGCAATTTAAAAATAAAGTAATAGATGGCTTCGCTTCTCTCGCCAGTGAAAATGCATTTGATTTTTTTTTTTTTCACTTTCTGTAAATGTATTTAATAACACTCTTTTTGCCAATGAATATTTATTTTCAACCTTAACAGTTATTTTCCAAACAGTATCTATATATTTTAGGTTCCATTTGTCAGATAATGTAGTAAAAACTTTCGTATCTTCATTAATTATACCATTAATTTTAAATTATGTTTCTGTCTGATGAAACTAAATTTCTGGCTTATCTATAAGCCAGAATAATAATAGATAATCCGGCCTGGATATATAAGCCAAATTTCTATCTTATCTATCCATGAAGTTGGAATTTTTACTCTGACTTTCATAGTTTATGAAGAATTAGCAGCATCTGACTGGCTTTCTGCCTTCCCTCTATTTATCATTATATTTGGTACTTACGTATTAACGCCACCGCAGCTATAGATTTGGTGATTTTTAAGTGGCGCCAATCTACACTTATAATTTTTGTAACAAATCATAAAATATATAAAATACTTTATTTAAAATCAAAACACTTTTAAAATTCAAAACACTTTATTTAAAAACAAAGTAGTCAATCGGTTTCGGTGGAAAATAGGCCAATGTAGAGTTTAACATAGATTCAAAACAGTCTCTATTTTGGTGCATTGGCAGCTCTTTATTGGCACTTTAGCGCAACTTCTGCTGCTGTGGCGTTAATAAGTAAAGTACCTTATATTTATATTTATCATGTCTTGGTCATCAAATGAATGTAACGGTTGCTACAGCATAAAACATTATTTCTCTGTTTAAAAAAACTTTTCACTACTATATTTTAAAGAAGATTATTTATTTTTTTAAAGACGTTGTTGTTGCTGTTTCATGCCCCCATGGTTTCGACACCTAGACCAAGTCCATGAGTCCATGTTGCTCAAGTATCTTCATGACGGCCACTCTTCCCACATTCCACAGTTGCTCAACAGAGGCGTCCGTACACTCAATTAGATGAGAGGGAGAAGCCGAGCAAGTACATGTACAGGGTGAATAAGTCTTTTCGTTGCAGACAAATTTCAAACTTTTAATGTGGCCATTACGCAGTCTGGCCAAAGCAGCCTGGGCGGATCTTATGCCAGTGGACTGCAATGGTAAACCAGGATGACTTACAGCATACCTGGTGTATTTGGGAGAATTCTCCAAACAGAAATTTCTGTAGCCCTAAAATGGAATAAATTTCTGAAGGTGGTAGTGGGAAGAGCACTTCCCTCCTTTGCAAATAAGTCTGCTACTTCGGTTTCGAAAATACAAACATGAGAAGGTATCTATTGCAAACATATGGAACTCCTTTGGTACAAATTTGCCATCATGTTAATAATATCTTGTCCAGTATTTTCACGAATTTGAGGTTAATTTTTTAGGTATTGTATAGAACTTTTGCTATCTGTTTGAATCCAAATGTCTTTAGCTTCAGAAGATAGTGCAAAGTTTAAGGTCTTTCTGATAGTAAAAAGTTCTGAACGGAAAACCGAACAATTGTCAGGGTTTCGAAAACTGTACCTTTGCCTTGTAAAAAGACATTGTTCTTTTTGAAACTTTGTTATTTTAATCAATTTTCTTCTATTATTGCCATTCGCCGTCTACATAAAGTTGTAGAAATATAGATTATATATGATTTGTAGAGGGTACAAAAATCTAATATAATCCTTTACTAAATGAATTTGGGATGGCTATATTTTAATATGCGCAAAATTTTTTTAAAAGATCCGAAATAATTTAAAATGAATAAGCGATTGACAAAAATTTATAAAATATAACGTATGAAATCAGCAATAATCTGCGTTTTTTTTTTTTTTTTTTTTGTAAATTGCTATATATCAATCAATTAAAAAAATCAATATTATTTCTAAATAATAAAGGTTTTAAATAAAATTTACCCATAAATTTAATATGAATGTAAACTGACTAGGATATACTTTTAGATTTAAAAACGAAGGCATTTCCTGTATCCATTTTTAGCTGATTTTTCCTGTATCCATTTTCCTGTATCCATTTCCTGTATCCATTTGACCACATTCTCAAACACAATAGTTTATTTTGGTGGTGTGGTGTGGTGTGAAGGTTAAACACAACGCTGGATGTCTCGTGTACAACTCTTCTTCGTCACACCTTCTATGCACAACTTATCTGGATATCAGCCTTCCAGTGGTTGATACAACAGATCTGTGGTGGGTTGGTGTAGCGGTTCTGTTCTGTCTTGAATTTCCTTATATGCTGGTCTAATTTTCTTTGGCCATACCTTCTAGATGCTAATTCTGTTTTTAGAATTGCATTCCACAACCTATCTATTGAAGAAGGGTTCACATTCAATCATTTTGCTACATACGATTGGCTCTAGTTCCCCTTCTAATCTCAGAAACATTTGCGAACAGAATCGCACACCATCCTAATTCTATGTATTAGTAACGTAGAGTATTTATGTTTAAAATATGGTTATTTCGGAATTTCACTACACAGTTTTTACTTGGATAAATATAGACACATAACCATTGACGTTAAACGATAGCAACTCCACTAATTTGCATATCATATTCTAATGCAGTATTACATTTTTATGCATGCTACGTAAATTACAAATATTTGAAATAAAGTCCTCGCCCTTACTAAAAAAAAATAACTATCTAAATTAACTATGAAAATATGAATCTGAAATAGGATTAATATCCATATTAACTAATAATATATATAATATAATCGATATTTCATTTCAAAGAACCTCATTAATTTTTTTTGTCTAATTCATAGTCATTTTTAATAATTAAAATATGGCCAAATCGAAAAATAGGGCCGTTGGAATTTGACAACTTTATGAGGGCCAACTGGGCGATATGTCGCCAAATGTGGTAACCAGGGTTTCTTGCACTGTTTGCAATTCACTACAATTACTAATACAATAGTAACTAGTTACTTGGTCCACTTTGGCGAAAGGAGTTTTTGATGCTAAATCCCAACGGCCCCTATTCTACGATTTTATCTAAAAAATTTCATATATCGATTGTTTTTCAGACGCTATGTATTGCAGTTGTTTTAATGATATTACATATGTATTATGCACCACACAACATATCTCGTAGTGTGTGATCACAGAAAAGAAGGCATGAGTTTTCTGATTAGCCACATCTCTGATGTTACTTTACTATATAAATTATCCCGAAAAACCTTACAGCTGAAAATTTAAAAGGTTATATTTTTAATCCTGCTTGAGAGATAAGTTGCCTGTAATATCAAATAATTTGTGGCTTTTTTATTTTTTTCTTTTTTTTCAATACATTTCCGTATGCCAAGGGTAATAGGATAACTTATAAAGAAGAATATTAATGATGAATAAAAATATTTATAATGAATTTATTAGTATTTCAAACAACTGTTGAGTTATTTGTCGGCAATTTAATGTTTATAATAATCAACTGGTGGAATTAGAACATTCATTTAGAAGGAAAAAAAAAAAAACACGTTGGTTTCTTTTCATTTAAACACGTAAGACTCTTATTGGAAAAGGAAATTGAATTTCGAAATTCTATTTTTTTTTCATAATTTCAAATAATCACCAAAAATGTAAAAATCTAAAAAAACAACAACAATGCCTCCCCGATATTTCCGAATTATTGCATATCATTTAGGAGCGTAATTATATTAGTGAAGCCTCCTTCAAAAATATTCCAATTCTCAGTAAAACAAATACTATAATTCTTGTTTTAAAAGTCTCTTCGAGATTCACAGAATAATCTGCTTAATTTGGTAGTTCTGTGCGCAATGGCTTATGAGCCACGCAGTCCACATGAAACACAAACGTATTGATGTCCGGCTTGTGGCTCAATAGCAACGTGTGCCGATGGTGAGAACTAGGGCGGAGGTCCAATCAATGGCGGCTTTGTTGTAGACACTGTTTCAAAACATGCGGAGACTCGATGGTGTTTGGGATGTTCAGCATCTTGCCTCGTGAATCGAACTACTTGGTGGGAGTATTTTGGGTTTTCTTGCATACGATGCGCAAGTGCAAGGTAGTTCTTCCGGAAGGTCCTGCTTTCCTTCTTCAGCGATACAGAGCCAAGTCAGACTTTTACTTGCTGGTGCTCCATCACAACAGAAGCTGCCCTCCCCCTTCCCTTCTTCCATGAGAACACGGATTCATGGACTTGGTCTGGATGTTGCTGTCTACCAAGTGGGATAAGAAAAATAAAAAAAAGAATTGATAAAAATAAATTAAAACAATAAAATTCTTATTTTACTATTTTAGATGGATGTATTATATCTTGTAAGAATTTTTTGTATAGTTAAAAACAAACAAAAGAAAGCAAAACAGTCGAACAGACAATGTAACTTTATAAACAAAGCCTTTAATAATTTATTAGTAACTATATACATGTCACACAGAGTGATTTGATTTCTATATACAATAATCAGTGAGCATCGTAAAAACTGTACAGTCAACATTCAGAGCTTAGTTAGAAGAAGTTCGAATTTCTAATGACCAAGGCAGAATCGTTTTGAATCAGTTTGTTTCTCTATATTTTGCTGATGCTGGTCAAATTGTTCGTGGAATCTCTTGATAAAATTGCTGCTAGCTTCCCTGGGGCTCTTGGGAACCAAGTGCAATTTTATCAATTTATATAAAAACATTTCAAAACGCCATTGCCTATATAACTGTATAAGAAATATTCAAAACTTTTGACTTTTCAACAAATGAAAAAATCGAAGATATTTCCGGGCTCAAACGAAAATTGAAATATCTTAAATATATCTTGGAAAAATCGGAAGATTTGTCGTATCCTGGCGAGGATTATACAGACAAATAACAACTAACATTTGAGGGTTTTTTTTTTTGGAGGGGGGAAGTTGACCCTGCCTAATCGAAGGTAAAGATAAAAAAAAAGAAGACAGATGAAACAGGACAAAAAAATGTATAAAACTGGATTTCCACCAAGTACTATAATCGCACGTGACAAAATGCCAGCCAATTAGAAGACAGAGTGGGCAGAAGGTCAGGCTTCCAATTGGTTAATGTTTAACGATCTTAGTACCTGATGGGAATCAGTTTAATGGGGAAAGATCATTCGAGTACCTCAGGTGCTTGTTTCACATACACACCAAGAGACGATGTGCTTTTGAGGGAAAAACATTTTCCAGGTACAAAGTTTTGAAAATTAAAAAAAAATATTTGGAAAAAAAAAAAAGCACAGATCATTAGGGTATCTCGGGAGTGCGAATTCCGTATACATCCAAAGAAAATGTGTTCCTGAGGACCTGTTAAAAATCTCTAAACACATCTTGAAAATTTGTTAAATTTATGAAATAATACATATGTTTCCTGAATACAGTAAACAATCAATTAACACAATTATTTTTCAATATTAATTTATATTAAAATCTTACAAAAAAGTTGAATGAACACATTAATTTCATAAGCATTTCTTGAGCAAATTATTTTTTTTTCACATTGTTTTCTGTTCGTTAGATTTTATGTACAAAACGTATTAAAAAGTAAATATCTTGTTGCTTTATTTGTTTTTTTTTTTTTTTTATACAGTAGTCAAACAAAACCTATAGATCATTAGAAATTGAATCTTCAGCTAAATTTGAAATATTTTCTTTATAAAATGCACCTTTTGTTCCATCTCTCAAAAAAACAAAGAAAGAACAAAAGGAAAAAAAATCACTGAAATACAGAGAAAAAGGCAGGGAGAAATTAGGTAAAATAAAATGTATCCAGTATCACTTGTATATATAGTTTGAGAAGCCCTCGTATATCGTGTTTAAGACACGTGAGGCGTTGTTTGGTAAGTATATTCTCCTATAATGATTGGCTTTCGATCAGCCAATCACCACTCAGACTTTCGATCGACTTTCATGGAACTCAATCATTCATAAACTGTAGATGAAAAGAGTTTGCACAGATTTTCCTTGTTTTGGAAAGTTCATTTCATGGTTATTATTTATTTATTTTTTATTAACTAATCCATGTGATTACGACTTGAGCATATAACAAGAATATCCCGGCAACCCAATGTCAGCAAAAAGAAATGAGCAGTCATTGAAACTTCAATGTTCATTTTGTCTTGTAGATAGCACCGTGCAATATATATTGGATTTTGTTTTTTTAACTTCTAAAAGCCCGTAATCAGTTATATACAGTGAAGTGGATCAGTTCGAAAGGGCAAAAAAAAAGTTTGTAGTTTTGTTTCCATGGCAAAGAGTTCTGAAGAATATGGATGGTTGGGAGCTTGGAGGTTGCTCCGTTTTCTATTCCGAGTCAAACTCATGAAGGCTGGCTACGAATGTCGAAATTTTTTTATATTCTTTTTTTTTTTTTTTTTTTTTGCTATCTAAGTTCAGTCTACGTTGTTAAATTTTTATATCTATCCTTCTTGAAATGAACGCAAAGAGATTTTAATGAATTTTAGTATTTTATATTAGGGAAGAATTTATATAATTGGTTTGACAAAGATAAATTTTTCACTACTTCTCAATGTTATAACGAATGAATGATTTTTAACGAATTTTGCAATTCATTGAAGAGATGATACACCTTATAGTTCCTTTCTTTATAAAAATTTAAACCAATAAAAACTTTGGTTTGGAACTCTTCAATGTCGTTGTGCATAAATAATTTTCAAAAGAAATCATACTGTCTTTCTTTAAGTAGAATTCTTTCTTTTAAAGCACGAAAAATGATGCACTGTTATAATATCTTTAAAAATAATGAAGAAATTAATTTATTTTTCGATTGTATGTGGAGTGAATGAAATAAATGTTAATTGCAAGAATGAATTTCTAATTTTGTTTTACTTTTTATAAAGAAAGTCTAAATTTCAGCGTCAAAAGCGTTTTCAAAGAGTATTCTTTTTCCATAAATGATGGCAACCAAAATCACCAAAACACCAAGAAATCAGATGGAAGGATTCTTAAAGAATTCTTAAGGAACATCAGATTTTTACTAACCAAAAGGATTTCAATTTGGATTAATTGCCTTATTAGCTAAATATGAAACTGCTGCAAGTTTATATGCACACAATAAAATTAACGAACTTAATAATTTTATGTGATTGTTGTCGATTTTAAATATAAGAAACTCTTAGTGATATATGCCTATTTTTTTTTTTTTTGTTGCGTTTAATTTTGATCATTAACATACTATTATAATTAAATATACTCCCGAAAAAATTTCCATTATGCAATTTTGTTTCCAATTAAGTTGTCAGTTGTGTTCAAAATGATATCGATTGTATTCCAAAATCTTAATCATTTTTTTTTTTTTTTTACTAAATAAGTGTTTCTCAAATATTTATTAAAATTAAGATTATACATTATTTAGAATTTTCTTTCAAAAACAAATTTTTGGCTTTTTTTTTTTGTTCAAATTTTTGCGTTCATTTCAACAATTTAATGTCGCAGTCGTTTGCAACTTGGATCATTGCCATCCGCTCTGTTTTTTTTTCTCCGCTCCGTAGGGAAAAGTGTTTTCGTTAAAAAAAAATTCTTCGCTGCAATGAGCTGTGCAATCTTCTTCGTTCTACCTCTCCACTTGGCGGGAAACGGAGGCAGCACTGTTAGCTGGCACAGGAAGTCATGAGCCTTTGGTTCTTCTTGAAGCTGGAAATGAACAAAATATTTTTTTTTTAAGATATTAAGATTAATATCATTAATATTAAAGATGCTTTTGTAAACAAATAAATACCTTTAAATTATGCATCGTATTTAAATATTTGGCGAAAATTGGCCATAACTGACCTTTGTGCCATTAAAACACATATCTAACCATTCAATTGTGCATCGCTTCTAAATTATGCTCATAATCCCAATATATAAAATAGGGTGTTTGTATATATGGTATTCCAGTGTTGTAACCGTGCATCATTGGCAAGAGCGCCCTCTGTGGTGTTCAGAGCAGATTAAATTAAATAAGCTAATATTGAGATTAAAAATGATCGGTACCTAGGAAAAAATGAAAGTATGATAAGTATGGAAGTATGGTAGAAACTCTGACTTAAATTCTTTGCAAATAAGTAAGATAAATTTGAAGGATTTGCTCAGTCTCTTTTTATATGATCATTTATTAAGATTTCCATTAGATGGTTTGATTCTAAAAAGACTTAAGATTAGTTATTTGATGGAAAATATTGCATATAATCCTTCCAGTTGGAAAAAACTGAGACACTGTGATGATTAAGAAAGAGATTGCAATTGTGGTATTTATATTTTTCAACAATTCCATGAATTTCGAGACAATTGAAATAAACAATGCAGAAGTCATACCTGTTCTCTTCAAAGTGCGGCTGTCGGAACTGGAGGCCAGTTCCCTTGAGGCCGTTGTCATAGCCTGTCCTCCAAATGATTGGCCGTCACCTCCACAAGCTTTTTTCTCTGCTGGTACTGGCTGTATTGGCAATGGGGTAGATGATGCAGGTAACCTGCAGGAGGAAAGGTTGCTATAGGACGATAAGAAACTGTCGCTTCACAGAGTTGAAAACAGCATTGTAATTATATAAGTAATAAGAGATGAAGAAGGGAGATTTAGGATGAAAGGATTATTTATAAGTACATTAATTTTTAAATAAAAGATATAAAACTGAACTAGCTTACAAATGTTATACATGCAGTAGACAAGTAACTCTCACAAGGAATTGATACTTTTTACATGCTAGTTATCGGTTTTCATAAATAAGGATTGAAATCATAGGATTTATAATGGAATTAAGGAAAACTATATGAATTTTTAAAAATATTTTTACTTCCTATAAACCCGTTTTTGCTTAATTGTATTTTTACAAATGTACCATAATATATTTATGTTCTTTAAACCTAATTTTTCTGGATTATTTTAAGGATTCAACGAGTAACAGTTCTATATAGATTTACTTGTTTTTAATTCTTACTTTAATTTTTTTCAACATATCAGTACTATTCATGATTTATTACTTTTCGTAATTTCGATATGAATACTCAGGAATAGATATCTGATGAAAAATAAGATTTAGATGAAAGAAGAGAATGATGGATGTGTTCCTGTTTCATATCAAATAAGAAAAGTAAACACCCAAAAATTATTGTGTATTTTCTACTGTCTTACCCTACTCTATTACAATTTACTATTTTCAAAATTTAATGCTGCTTATATGTGTGTCCTTGTGGTGAGTTCACTGCGATCTTAAAGGATTCGCTTTTGAAAATGTACCATTCCACACTAGATTCGATGCACGATTTCAATCTAGATTGTTTCTTTTCTACTATCGCATTATTCATATTCTTCATTCCCTCTGTGAACGGGATGTTACTACATTTTGTTAACTAGTTTGAGGAGTTGGCCACTCTAAAAGCATGTTATGTCCCAGGTTGGAAATTCCACGCAGTAAATCGATACATATTTTCTTTTTTATTTGCGAAATGTGCGACTAAACATATTTCGTCCATGCATATAGGTATAATACTTCTTTCCATGCTTTGAGTTTTACTTGTAATATGTGAATACACTTATTGTCATAAAAATTAATGCACCAAGAAGAAAATCGTCAGAACAGTTTGGATTTTTACATGTGCTTTTAAAATATTGATATAAGTATGTGATTATAAAATGAAAGCAAAATGTTAATTTATTACAGGAAAACTCACCAATAAATATATGGTCTGGTTTCATTTAGCCACCTCTAGCTTAAATGGACGATGTTATTCGACAAGCAAGTTTCTTCTGTTATTATACGACATTTCATTCTATAGCTGTAGTAAGTTTGTTGTAGTTCGATTAAACTCCTACAGTTTGGTTATCTCACAAAATTTATAGTGAAAAATCTGGGGATCAAAAATCCCTGTGAGGGGATTCTTGAATCCTGTAAGACAATAATCCTCAGAAGGAGGGAAATCCTTTGACACCTTTGCTATGTGTGGCCGATTGTGTGCTGCCACGGCGTATTTCTCCAAACAGCAAGAACATTGATACAATCGTCAAGGGCATCCAAACACATATACGTTTGCCATCAGGACTCAGTTTGTATCGTGATTAGTCACTGAAGACGAACATATAATCAAGGGGTTTGCTCTTTTCGATGAATCACAATTTAAAAAAATTCTGAAGTTATTTCAATGAAACATTTTGACATTTATGGCCTAGTACTTACAAAAAGGAATTAAAGCTGAATACTTAAACTATAACATTCAGCCCTATTTTCCAACACTTTACAATGTTTCCTCAGCTGCCAAAGATATGAACATTCACTAGCCGCTTCCAGAAATAAACATATTTGTTTTAAACGTGTAACCACTAATCACTCCTATACCGAATGTTATTTAGAACCGAAATAAGTAAACCTGTCGACAGAAACATTTTTAAAATTTGAAAACTTGTCATCAGCTATATTAGGGGAAAAATAATGGAAATTAAAATAACTTTGAACTTATATTAAAAGTAGGAAAAATAGCATCTCAACAAGTTACTAATTATGCTGAAATAATTATGAAAAATAATTCTCATAACTAATACAATATTTGCACCACCATGTTATGTTTCCGTTATGGCTGACAGTAATATATGTTGGTACTTTTTATCCACCACTAAAAAAAAAAAAAAACTCAAGTCACCCAGGAACCCATATATTTAGATGTGTATGGTATCACGCACCACAGAAGATCCAGTGATCTTTTCTATTCACAATTTTTTTTTTTCCCTCATTCAGAATACAGATCTGATAATTCAGCTTGCCCGATTCAATATCTTCATGCGTTTTGCGTATATTATTATTTATATTCTCTTTGTATCCTCTCATTTATGTTGACAATTATTTCTTGTACAAATTATTTTTAAATTTATCTTAAAAGCAATGGATAAAAATAAACAGAAATCAAAGGTTAACATACTGAATAGTAAGAGATTTTTAAAAGTATCCTTCTACCCATTAGAACCAGAATCATCAGCAAAATCAAAATCTATATCTCTATCAGCTGAAAATTTCTCTGAAAATGAGGATACAGTAAGTACAAAGAAGAAGTTATGTTTTTGAAAGATTTGGATTGATTTTAATCGAATTAAATTTTAAACGGAAATTTTTAACCTTGGGAAGTGTGTAATACTAAATTTTAAAAATTAAGATACAAAACGTTTAATTGATTTTATTCTAAATTTAATTTAAATTGCCTTATTATACTAGAAAAAAATATTACATTTTGTTTGACTCAGCTTGGCAGAAACTGGCTTTTGACCTATCTACCTAAAAATAAGTTAACAGTCTCCCACACTGAAACTCAATCCTCCACAGAAGCATATCTCTTTTCACATACGGATGTCATACACTCGAAACAATCAAATTACCTTTATTTCCTGTCATTTGTTTTCCCTTTTTTGCATCAACGAAACTACTTCGGCATATACTTAAAGTAATGATTAGTGGTACTTATTATCTTAATGCGTTTTTCTTATTTGGTGAATGTCTTGCTTTTTGCATATTATAATTTGTTCGTTTGGTAGATAATTTTTGTGTTACGTTGATTAATTCTCCTGATTTTGTTTGATTTTTGTTATTTACCAACATGGTTAGCTACGGGATCCATTAGTTTGCCGTGCACGACAGCCCGTTTCTTAGGAAATGTGATCCTGAAGGTTGAGTAGAAACTGAGTTGCGTTCCTTAATGACGCAAAGCATCTCTTTGGCTCCAACTTCTGGTTAGGGGCGGTGTATTTTGGTTTCTATATGTGTCAATCATCTGGTAATTGTCGACCCTTTGGAGCTGAAATTTCTTAGAGATTCAGGTGATGGGTCACTTCTTGGGCATCTCACTGTATAGGTCATCTAAAAAGGTAATCTTGACCACATAGATCCGTATTTAGCACCATTGAAAGAATCTGCTTTTTCTCATTAGGTTGTATAGTAGGAGATATGGTATCGATTTCGAATTATTTTTCAGTTTCATGCTTTCTCCGCTCTCAAACTTCAGTTCCCAGGGCAAGGCGTAAGTTCTTTAAACATATCTTGAATCATTCCACCTACGTTCCCCCTATAGAATTTTCGAAGACGGAATATTATTGTTGTTGCCTTTTCTATGTTATATATTAATGGAAAAGAATTAACATGATAAAACATTTAAATACACAAAGCTTGACGAAAATTGCAGGAGGTCTTAAAACTTTTAAGAAATTAAAATCTGTCAATTTTCTAATCGAGACTTTTACGGTTGCTTTGCTTAATCAGAATCTCTGTTACGTTCTATACAGTTTTTGATTTCACAAGGAAAGTTAAACATCATAAAAGACTAAATTACTGTCGAAACCTAACTTCCAAAATAGAATCATTATCTGCTGCGAAAATAAAGATTTATCTACTTAAAGTATTAAAGCTTCATACATTATCCTCTCACACATAATGCTTGTGTTTTGTCATATAATTCTACCGAAAATATATTAAATCTGGTTATCTGAACAGCCAAATTTGACCTACATTACCAATCACTCGAGGTGTTTTAACTGCCAAAGATATAGACATTCACAATCATCTTGCCGATGTGAGCAAAACTGATCCCCTTGGTCATCTATACGAAAACTGTAAAGTAGATTAAAAATCTGTAAAATGCCAAAAATTCAGATCTAGCATAAATAGAGTCGAGTTATTAAAGTCTTCTGCTATGGGCAGAAATCAGATAAAATGTTGGAAACAAAGTTTTGCAATTGAAAGCAGTGATAAAGAAATCGAATAACATTAGACATTTTAATAAAAAAAACATTATCAACTTCTATATAATAATAAAACAATACACTAAAGTAAAAAGGTTGAAACAGATTTGTAAAAACAGATTGTATAAACTTTGTTTCTTGTGCAAAATAATAAAAAGATATTCATGCTATACCTTAAATTCAGTGTCTTAATTTTATTAGTAATCATCACCTTTTTTGTGTTTTTTTCTCATGTTATATTAAAAATCAATTAAGAAATCCTGTTTGCACTTTACCTGTAAACAGAATTGCGTTTTGTTTGTCGTGTTTAGCACTAATCTACCGTGTTTAGCCCTTGCGCACTTTAAATTCATCTAGTTACTAGAGTCCTGCATTGATAAGTAAACAATCGTCAGAGTAAGGGTATAATTACTCGTTTGGCGTGTGCAACAATTCGTTCCTACTCATCTGTTAAGTAATCAGCTTCGTTTAACAATGACGTGATCGCAGTAATTACGAAATCTGCATTCTTGCTACTATTACAATCAAATCTTTCGCTCCCTATTGATTATAATTATCATAACGTAAATGCAGTTTTAGATATAAATATAATTATATTCAAGTAGGTATTACTACCATAATTAATAAAGGATATTGATATGGTGCATAAATAATGTTTGAAATGCAGATTTTGATCAAATGATCCTAGAATATGTAAAATATCTGTCTAAAAAGCCATCTTTTTGAGACGTTTAATTAGAATTGGCCACACTTCTTGTGAATTATTTAAGTTTATTTTTCGAAACATGAAGTACATTTGTACTGATGTTTCACTTTTATAATTTTTTCCATCGCAAATATTTTTATGCGTTTGACAGCTTTACTTTTTAATATATATCAGAATGTTTATTTATCAGCCAGATCAGCCAAAAATTTTGATCTGCGTCTGTTGCAATTCATAATCAATAGGAAACGACAAAAAGTTTGATACATTTATTTTGATTTTGTAGTAAATAATAACCACTGAAATATGTCTAGTAAGATCAACGAAAGACGAAACGATAAAAATTATATATGGTTACATTAATGTTATGTTTTTATTATGTTTTTATCAAATGTTTCATTAATTTACAGCAGGTATTTATTGGAAAATAAATTTTTAATATTGTTTATTTCTTAAATAAATAATTTTTGGAAAAAAATGTACAAAATATTTTTTTTATATATCTGAATTGGTTTTTTGTTATCAGATAGTGATAAGCCCAAATAATCAATAAATGATAAAGATGCTATTACGAATAAGATTAAATATTATATTAGAAGCGATAACTTTTATTCGGTTACAATTATTTACTCTCCTACGAAATATCATGGAGTTATTCCGTAAAATAATGGACGTTTTCTAACTAATTGCTTTTATATTTACTCTTTGCAAGGATCATTTATCATGTATTATTAAATGTATTTTGTTTGGTCAAATGTATAATCTTAATAGTAATAAAATCTCACAAATGCGGATTCTGGCTTTTTGGTCTAGGCTTTAACAGTTACTTACAACGTAATTTATGTTTCGAAGTCCATCATATTTTAGAATTAAATATGAAATAATTATAGCAGTTAGTTAAAATAATTGTGAAAATGCCATTTTGATGTGTGCATTTGATACTTCTTTTCATTTTTATTTTTAAACTAATAAATTCATTTCATCTTCATATTATATAGACAGTTTCCCCAATATTAATTTTTTTGTTGGACATGATCTACTCAATACATAATTGTCACATACAGGGTGTTTGGTCAATACCGTATAAACTGAACAGGACGAAAACCTTTACTCTGAGTACATAAAAGTTTCTCAAAGAACCGTATCTCTAAGTTGACCAGCTTTCAAGAAAAGTACGAAAGAAAGGGTATAATGTCACATCTAGTGCCAGAAAAATTATTTTTAATAGAA
Source organism: Caerostris extrusa (assembly GCA_021605095.1). NCBI lineage: Eukaryota > Metazoa > Arthropoda > Arachnida > Araneae > Araneidae > Caerostris > Caerostris extrusa. The sequence goes on along the minus strand of BPLR01004327.1, from coordinate 89,312 downwards.
ATAAGAACGATAGTAATTATATAGGATTTATGATTACATAGGAAGATGATAAAATGACCATGGAACATATAGAGCGCTCTCACAATAACTGCACATAGTACAATAGCTTAGTCTCCACACTTGGTAGACAAGTAATTTGATCTCGTCTGTTGTATTGGATATTCGATATACCAGTTCTCTTTGAAGTCCTAATAGAAAAAGTCCAAAGGAATTAAATCTAGCGATTATGATGGCCAGAAAATTGGCTCAATGCAGCAGTTGAGTATTCCATATCCAACTAATTGGGTACAAGCAAACTGGAATGTGCCATTGGCGATAATTTAAAGCAACTCGAACTAAACGACAGCTATTAGTTCATATAGTAAATAAGCCCCTATCAACAGTCTCTTTTAAGTTCTTTTTTAACTTTTACCATAACAAGCTGTAGAACTTTTATTTTCTTAATCTTTTTAGTTTCTAATCCGTTTTGCAGCGTCATAAGTTTCCAATAAATCTACCGGATGTGACACCATATTTTTCTTTTGCATTTTTCTTGAAAACTATGCGTCGTAGAGATATAATTCTCTGAATAATTTTTATGTACTCTGAGCAAGGATTCTCGCCCTAGGCGGCTTATATGGTATTGGCTAAATTTTTTGAAATTAATTTAATATTAATTTTATTCATTGCATGATTGTATGAATTAATTGCTTGATTATAATATGTTTTTCTAATGACTAACATGGCTTGAGGTTATTTGCTAATAAATACTCATTGAATTATACTTCTTGTTTGTGCTGATAATATGTAATGTAATTTGGTTAATTTTGATTTACTCTGAATTTTATTAACACCAGTATTCTGACCTTCGGTTTACTGTTCGTGGTGACGAAAGTCCCAGGTAAACTGTATCCTAGTGAATTGTGAAGAGATTTGGTCATATGCTTTTGCTCTCCTTAGAGTCGCATCATTAAATGTATACGGGTATCACGAACCCACGGCAATCCAGTAATCTTCCAGTAATCGCCTTCATTATTTTATCACCTTCTGCTTTTACGGTTAAAACTACAGATCTTATTTTCGTAATTGCTTGTAACGAATAATTATTTCCATGTGTTTTGAGTATATTTTTTATTACTGGTGTCATTTCAGAATAATTCGTATTTATATTGATTATATTACGAATCTTATTCTTATTTATATTGATTTAATAACCACTATCCCTCTAAATTCACTCATCTTTGAAAATTTCCAATTATGATCCTTAATAAAAACGCCAAAGCTGTAATAATATCTGGTACCGAAAAAGAATTCAAGACGTATAATTTTTAGTTTCCGTGGTTCCAGTCTACCCAAAAGTGTTAAAGCTACATATCATAACTGCCCGGAAAGGCCGAATAATTCCAATTTTCTAACATGCTTTAATTGCCAAAGATATTAACACTTACAAATAGCTTGTCGGGGAGTGGGAAAATCTGTTTAAATTATCTTTCCCATAGATCATTCTCATACAGATTGTAAATTAGACCCAAAAGGTGCGTATCGTCAATAGTTACATGCATCAAATTTCTTTCCTCAATCAAAGTTTGTAACCGTGGTTCCACTTACCGGGTTCCATCTACGCACTGCAAGAGCGCCCCTTGCGGCGTCCCGGTGAAATGTTCAGTTGGCAATGGACCTCCCGGGAAAAAAAAAAAAAAAAAAAAGCACGCAGTTCCAGACTTTACAATTGGTAGGACCTATCTTTTCAATTGACACGGGCCGCCATGCATGGGCGACACGTGAGTCAGATTATTGACATCGTAAATATATCAAAATAACTTTAAATTGTACGAAAAACAACAACAACAACTTTACAATACTCATGAAAATGAAATGACAAACTCGTATAAAAATAATGTGGTCTGCATTTTCTACGACATTATGTAAAGCAAAGAAAGAAAATGAAGTCAAAATATCATCGGAACGCCTCAAGACTCGCACACATCAAAAGCTGATGACTAATTACATTAATAATTAAACTTCAGAGACCTAAACTGCTAAAAGTATCTCACACAGCCTGATCATACCGATTCTGCTGTTTTAACCTGAAATCTCCACATCAAATTTACGCAACAGCTTTTTCTTAGAAAATTGAACCTCTTAGAGGGGGAGGTACATTTGTATTTGATGTACACGAGTATCACGCATTCCAGTTACCTTTGCATTCTTGTTCTCTTTTTCATTATTTTAACCACAGATCTCGTTGTTTTCGCGACAGCTAATTACTACTTATTGTTTCCATGTTTATTTGTTGCTTATTGCTACTCGCAGAATTTAACTTAGTTATATTGATATTTATTTCTTATATTTAGTTTTGTTTTCCGAATACCTTTCGAATACCTTTTGAATTTAATTAAAAGTATCAAAGCTCTGACTGATGCGTTTACCATGCGTAACGACCAATGTTCTAGGAAAAGGGGATACTCGTGATTGAGATGAGATTAGGTTTGGTGCTTTAGTATTGCTCAACACATCTATTAGGTCTAAGTCTTTGGTAGATGAACGGTACATCTCCATTTCTGGATGTATCAATAGGCTGAATGTTATCAACCCTGCTTAGCTAAAAATTACTTGACGGATCCTTTTCTCAGCAATTAACTCAGGGCGGAATTTTTTCTATGGGTGGAAAGTAGTTCCTGTATTTATAAGTTCGTAATTATAAAGCAAGGAATCTGCTCCATGATTTATTATGACCAGAAAAATAAATTTGTTTTCCTATTTCATATCTTGTTCTTTAAAAAAAACTGTTCCTCAGCAAAAACTTACGTTTGTAAATATTGGTCTACTTTCATATTATTTATTAGCAAATGAGAAGGGAATCGAATGGATAACGATCTTTGTCAGGTACATGAGTTTATTCGTAACTGAGGGTGACTTTTACAAAAATTTCACCTTTTAAGATCGACGATGGCTTACCTGCTATTGGGCGAAGATATAAAATTGACGATTGTAAAAACAGTTGCATTTTTTTTATAGAAACATATCAACCATCTCAGATAAAAGCGTTTTACCAACAAGTAAATTGCTCGATTTTCATAAAAATATTGAAAAACCATACACACAATACGTCAAAAGTTGATTTATTCTATGCTATTGAGGTAAATGCACTCGAATGCACTGTATGCACTCGAAAACCGGATTTAATGTATGCTATTGAGGTAAATGCTATTACTCGAAAACCGAAAATGTATGCTATTTGATCAGCTTGTTGATTCATTTTGCAGAAGAATATAAAAGGATCATAAATACTTCTCACCAAACATGATTTTCAAACTCATTAGAATGTTATCGAAAAACAATTAAGTAGGTTAATTCAATTGTCTTATAAGACTATACGTTTGCAATCCTCTACGATATTCAAACGATTCGTCTACTGGTCATTCATAAGTAAATTTCAAATCATAAGCAAAATGTGTATGTTGTCAACACTCTTTTCTATTTTTTAATTTTAAATTATTACCTAAGTGGAAGATAAAGGCTTCTAATTTACTTATTCTGAATTACGATAGCTCTAAAATCAACCTAGTTATGACAAAATAACCAAGAAATACCAACAATTACTTTAATGGTTTAACTTACTTGTTAAATCACTGTAATGATTGACTGCAATATTATTGGCATATCGTATTCCTCGAATCAAAATTCGCTTTTAAAATTAACGCTTTCGCATGCAAAACCTGAATATGCTACTCCTGCCATTTTTTTTATCTGCACCATCATCACTTCTGTTTCATTTCATGTTCTATGTCAATAGAAGCCTCACTCCTCAGAGCGCACAACTTCTTTAGATGTATTGGCTTTTATACCATAAAACACCACCATTATTGATATTTTGGTGTATATGGGTCTCACGCACTCGAGGCATTTTAGAGATCTTTGTCTTCATTCTTTTCCCCTATATTGTTTTTGTTTTCACCTTCAAGACTATAGAATAGTTGTTTAAAAATCATTGATCTCATAAGTTTTTGTACATCTATTCATTTTTGCTTAGTTATTTTCGTAGCAATTTTGTATTGATGTTCACTACTCGTCAATTCATTATTTCAGAAGTTTTTGCTATCTTGGAAGTCAATTATCTTCCTTTATCTTGAAAATCAATTATTTTTTATTTGGCTAATATCAATATTTATTCTTTGTAATTTGTTTTGTCTTTCAATTATGTTTGTTAAGGAATCAAATGTTAATATTCAGACTCACATAATCCTGGAAAAGGAGATTCTGGTGATTGACTTGAGATTGGGTTACTAATTTCAGTCTTGTACAATACATATCTTTTACCCAGTATCAGGTTGATAGCCGGTACATCCCTATTTTTGTCCTATCAATCGGACAGCAGTAATAAAGCCCTCTTTAAAATTATCATGCAACCTTTAAAATTCTTAAAATTCAAGCAATGGATCACTTCCCCAGTATGTTTTTGAGTCTGGCAATTGTCCAAGGAGGTAATACTGAAATTGTAAGTTCGCATTAATTAAATTTTTTAAATATACTTTCCCTTGTTAGAATTTATGGTGGGCTACTTTTCCAATTTCATCTCCATTTTCGTACTTTTTTTGCAAAACTTTGTGCCTCGGCGAAGGCTTGAATTCTTCACTATCTTAACTTGTTTCTAATAATTCTTGGACTTTTGTCGAAATTCAGAAATACAGTTTTTTAGGAATGGGCGTCTACATTTTCCGGTTTTCTAATATCTGATTTAGTAACATGTCACGGCTTAAAATATAAAAAGAGTTACAGGCAAATTGGTGATATCTTTAGAGTGTAAGAAAACTTAATTTTGAGTATCGTCTTATCGAAAAGAATACAGTTACTTTATCAAAGACATTTTTATACGCTAAAGAATTTCTGGATTTTCCTGTAAAGTTGTTCACCAAACATCGAAGTATAGCTGAAAGTGTAATTTTCGAGTCAAATCGGTCCTTATATGTAAAAATATAGACAATTTATCATATTTTCTATGCATTAGATTGAACGGAAAGTAATGCGGAATGTTAACTTACCTAAATGCAATTTCACATCAATACATAAGTTCACTTTTGATATTAGTTTTTAAAAAACTAAATATCATATCTTTTATTTTATACTCTTAACTTAAAATATAAGTTTTTTGTTTTCCAGAGAAGTGATGGAATAAGATAAGCTGCATATTCCCCATATCAGACTTTTCGAATGTAGGTTCCATAGAAATGCTTTGCAAAAGCAACTTGAAACATTTGTTCGGTGTATCTAAATTCTATGAGTGAAATTAAAGCTCAATATTCATTTAAAAAGCTCCAGGAAGGGAATTTGAAGAGAGAAGTGCTCGGCCAGTGTAGGATGATATTATATGAAAGCACTGATAGACTCCAAATTTCGTATAGCAAGTAGAGAACTATTTGGCAGACTCTACTGTGCACAAACATTCCCTTAGAATGATAGGAAAGGTTTTTTGAGATGGTGTTTCGGTTTCACATGATCACATGAACTTACAGCTCAAAAACTTGTACGCTTTACTTGTTTCCATGGCTGAAAATGAAATTTAAGTGGTACCGTTTTGCTGATTCAGATGAAATGTCGGAAAATGTGATGAAGCAACTAAAGGTACTTTCCGAAAATGATTTTCAGAATGGGTTTTGAACAGATGAACAAGTGTTTAGATGCAGGAGGACAGTAATTTGAAAGAAAATAAGGTTAAAATATGGTACATATTTTCAATAAATTGTTCATCGATTAATTGCGGGAACTTTTTGATTCTCATTGAATTACTTTAATTCTAAAATTAGTCTAACTTGCGTATTCTGTTTCTGTAATGACAGACAACAATATAACAGGAATAATTTATTCAGCACTTCAAAAGCTTAAACTGCTTTCACATCCAAAAATACATACATATTGATTGTACTGCTTCTGACAATTTTATATCGACCTTTGTTTGTTTTTAATAGTTTTCGACGATCAAGCTCATTCCTGTAAACTAAATCCAAAAGATCACTTAATTAAAAAAAAAAGTAATGATATTAAACAAAGCTCGAAGAACACTATGTTTGATAGGAAGAGATTTAAAAAGTCGCCTTCTACACCATCAGTATCATTATCAGAACCAGAATGACCAACAATAATCACTATCGGAATCAGAATGACCATCAAAATTTTAAATCTATGTCACCAGAAGGTGAAACTATTGTAGATGACAATACCATGATATACGATGCATGACAAAGCTCGAAGAACACTATGTTTGATAGGAAGAGATTTAAAAAGTCGCCTTCTACACCATCAGTATCATTATCAGAACCAGAATGACCAACAATAATCACTATCGGAATCAGAATGACCATCAAAATTTTAAATCTATGTCACCAGAAGGTGAAACTATTGTAGATGACAATACCATGATATACGATGCATGACAGTGGGGACGTGATCTTAAACAAAACCCAGATATATTTTAACTATTTTCTAATGATTGCAGATTTTGCATCTTTAATCACTGTAGTTGATGAGATCACTGAAACTTTTATTTGAATTATGCATAAACATTGCTTTAAAAACTGCATATACAAAAACATTTTTTTAAATGCTTACACAATTGTTTTTATTAAATTTTACTTTTTTTGCTACTAAAGTTTAGGAATTATTTTAGGTAAAATTGATGATTTCATGTATCAATTCGTTTGGCGCAACTTGACCAAATCTGGTTCTTATGACACAAGGTACTAACCTCCAAAATATTGACCCTCATTTCGAAGGCAAAAAGCTATAATATTCATTAGAAAAAGAAATTACTGAAATTTATGAGGAAATGCTATTTTAAATCGAAAGGAAACTATTCTGACATTCAATCGTTCAACTTACACTTAACAAAGTAGATATGGTAACTGCTAAATAATACATAAAAATGCTCAAATCTATTCGAATCGCCATATATTTTTTATAAGCAAACAGTATTTTTCAAGCATGAATATAACAAAATAAAAATCATTTGACTTTTTTTTTACCATGTCATTTTTACGCTTGCTTACTAAAAAATTCGAACCAAATAATAAAAAAAATTCAATTAATGTAATATAGCGCATCAAATTATTTATTTATTTAACTTAGAGGCACATCTCCTTTAGATGTGCATAGGTATTACAAAAACCGAGGAAATCCAATTTCTTCATTCTTTTATTTTTAATCGTCCAGATAAAAATCCGAAAAAAATTATCACTTTATTATTCATGTGTTTCATATTTGGTGGTTAATTTGGTTATTCATATATTTTCATTTGTTATATTGATATTTATATCTCACCTTTACTCAATGTTTTTGATTTTTTCACTTTTTGAGTAATCTTGTCAGTATTCCAACCTATGTATTGGTCATGCGTGGTGATCCGTGTACCAGGCAAAGGGGCAGCTTTTGTGTGTACAAAACGTTTCTTTGGCCTCCTTGTCTGGTAGACGGTCGGTTCACATCCGTTTCTGGATGTATCAATCGGATGAGAGCTATGAACCCTTCGTGGTTGAAACTGCTCAGGATTCAAGCCATTTCTTGAGCTTCTCACTAATTGAGAGTGACGTCTAAGAAGAAGGTTCTGACAATGTAGGCTCTTATCACCATAGCAGCACTCCGGTATTGAACACGAAATCTGTTTTGAAATTCATAAGTTCTGAAGCTAATAATTCGCTTCTTTATGAACTTATATTCACCATAGCTAGACACATACTTAGATAGCCTTTTGTTATGACGAACTTTCAGAGGAATCCATTGCTGCAAGAATTACCGTGTTATCATTTGAAAGGTCTATAATGCTGATATATAATATAATGATATAATCTGAGGTAATTGAACTCACTCATTTATCTCCATTTAAAAGATATAGAATTGCATACTATTGGTGGTGAGTATAGAATAGATATAGAATTGCATACTATCTGTCAAGAAAATGATATCCGGTAACCTTTTAGTTAAAATTCTCTCGAACAAGCAAGAAATTTTTGCATCTTTAAAAATGCTTTTAACTACTGTATTTCAATTGCTTTACATAGAACGTTGAATTTCTGTAAAGGGTTGATATCTGAATAAGTTTTACTTTCTGTTCATGAATTCAAAATTAAACAGATGTTAAAAGAGGCTAACAAAGAATTTTTTTTTCTGTTTAAAGAATAGAAATTAAAAAATCAACTGGGATTATATATACAAAACACATAGTAATTTTGGAACTGTTCTGCCTAAAACTATAAAAACTAGTTACAGTAACTATCACGAACAACCATTATTCCAAATCTCGTCCGTTGTTTTAACTATCATAGATACGGGCATACTAAAGAGTGTTTTCTGTAGAAATACAACTTATTCTAATTATGTTACACACAGTTAGTCATACAGGTTGTAAATCAGATGCTAAATATGTCAATTTACAGCAACCACATCCTTCAAACTCAAATGCTTCATTGGGAAATAAAAATAATTCTTAATTTATCTTATCCTGAAACCAAAACGAGAGCATCTCAACCTGCCTTTCTCTATGATGATATAAAAAGAACAAACTAGTAACAACAAATATTACAATAAGTTAGTCGACATGTTCAGTTTATGTCCGATAACAATATCAATATATAATTTGCCTTCTGTTGCTACTTTGTCATCCAGAGTGGAAATATATGAAATCTGCTACATCAATCAATGATCTGGTCCATCAATATATAATTCGTCTACTGCTTTTCGGAAAAAAAAAAAAAAAAAAAAAAACATTGCTAGATTCAAATCAAATTTCAAAAGAAAATTTTAATATGGAATTTAAATTAATTAAAATTAGTTCCCCTAATGAAATGTAATGGAATACGATGCAAAATATATGATTTTTGACGATTTGGATCGATTGTAATCGAATTGAATTTTAACTGACAATCTCTGGCCTTGCGATATATGTAATATGTTTTAAATCAATTTCATCTAATTAAAATGCTTAATTTTTGATGTTTTTATTCTAAATTTAATTTAAATCTCTTATAGTTATATTGCAGAAATATTAATTATTGTTTAACGCAGCATGGTCAATACCGACACCAACAAATTTCTTAATGTACACCAATTATAAATTGACATTATTAATTTTAAAATACGCATTATCGTAACGTTCAAATATACTATACTGATAACAAGTTTTAAAACAAAAATAAATTCTGAAGAAAATATTTTATAGCTATTCTTTTTTCATAATATGAAAAAAAAAAAAAATTATAATAATTTTCACAGTTGTATTTTTCCATATTATTTTCACCATTTCCTTTCTAAAATTATGTATTAATTAATAATAGTGTCTCATTTTAGACTACAAGCTTTTTGATACATTGAAATTAATACCTTTATAATTGATAATTTTCTATAGCAAGAAAACCAAATTGTCTGTTATGTAAAGCTTAGATAAAACGAATACTACTTGTATTAAAAGATGGCCAAGACTGTATACGAAAAGAAATCCTTCAAATGTAATTTAAAGTGAAGAAATATTCATATTTAATAAATGAATGTTACATACTTGCCAACTTTAATGAGGAATTTTTTTTTTTTCTCTTTTTTTGCCGATTTTTAGGATATTGTGACAGTTTTTTTTTAAAGTGGGAATTTATGATTCGCATTTCATATTATGCAAGATTTTTTAATTACACGTTGATGTTTGATACTGAATGTTTTTTGATACAAAATATACATTAAATGAACGAATATGAATCCTCACACATAATGATTTGGAGGTGAAGTTAACGTACAAATAATACTTTAATGCTTAAAGTTGACAAGTATAATTGCATTTATCAAATATGCTGTTTCAATCGAAATACTAAATCATCAACTCGAAATGTATACAAATATTAGAAAAATAATAATAATAATAAAACACAGAGTAAATTGGTATACATGTGTATTTCTTTAAATAGACAAGACACTTTACATAGTAAATGGAGATCAAAATTGGGCCGAGAAGAAAGGAATACATCCAGATATGAGTATGTTGAAATATGGCGCGGAGGTAAGACTTTGTGGATTCTTAGATTCTGCTTCAGCGCAACGGTCCGGGATTATTAGCCCAAATGAGGAACGTGCCATCTGTTAAAAACACTTACGTCAGGCATTGGTTTGAATCAAATATCAAAGCACAGTTTGCCCCAAGATGCAAAAGCAATTCCTCCCTACGCTGAAAACACGTTACAAATCTTGATATTTGTTCTGACATCACTATATGAAGAGTGAATTCCACCTGAAGTAGTTTATTGCAGATAATTTATCATTTCACCTTATAAGTTTAATATGCCTTAGTGTAAGGAAAAGTAACAATTAAAAATAAATATGGCGGTTATGGTAATATATTTCTTTAACGATATTAATTTATTACACAAATTTACAATTATTTATTTTAAAAAGTAAATAGTATTCAATACTGAAAATTGTTTAACCAAAACCCCGCTTAAAATTTTTAAAACTATTATATAAGTTCAAGTGATATTTTTCTATATACAAGTGATATTTTTCAATGAAATTATCAATTTCTATAAAGCATATTTTTATTGAAAAATCAAATAATATTTTATAAAATAAATTAAATGCATAGCTCTTCGTAGTAAATTAAAATAAATTTAAAATTATAATATTCTGCATTAAAGAATCCATTATATAGTTTGCTGTCGATATATTATGTTATGTTATGTTATGTTATGTTATAAGAATATTTATGTGGACACCTTTTTCTAATTACTGAAATAAACAGAACTTCTACTTTATACCAATCAGGTATTGCTTTTGCATCTGAGTAAACGCATTAAAATTGAATATAGCGATAGAAAAATCCAATTTCTGAAAATTTGAGACAAGACAGAGCTGTGCAAACATTGTAGAAAAAGGCCAACAGACGAACATAGTTTGAAAAAATTGAGCAATAAGTGAAAGCAATTGAAAAAAAGAAGCCACAGAAAAGTGAGAACAAAAAAAAGTGCTTTCGTACAACTAGATTTTAGCAAAAAGAATGAAAGGTGCTATTCCAAGAAGAATTTGAAGCTGTGAAGAAGCATGTCAACATTTTTAGATTAGTCAACCAGCGAAATTTTTATCATAATAAATTAATTCCAGAATTAAAGATTAATTACAAAATTAAAGGATCAAATCTTGTGTTATAAAAATACAAAATAAAAAATAATAATAATAACTACAGTAATTTATGCAAAAAAAAGTTATATGCAACTTGCATTGCAAACAGAATTTAACTTATTAAATGTTTTGCACGACTTATTTTAAACACAACTCTTTCATTTGAATAACTACACTGTAAAGTCACATCAAAAAGAAAAATTTATAAACATGTTACAGAAAGGAAATTTTAGGAAAGAAAAAGAAAAAAAAAAAAAGAATAGTAAATTATAAACGAAACAGAGAAATTAATAAAAAAAAATATATTTTATTCTAAATTACACATAAAATAACAAAACCACTACAAATAAATATAAAAATCATGCAGAGAAAATATTTCAGAAGTAATTGTATATAATAAAAAACATAATATTAAATAGAAATAAAATATTTAACATCGGAATGAACCAAACATATTTATAAGTAATTCAAGATGTTTACAAATGAATAATATTTTACATTGTTTCAATTCAAAAACAAGAGTTTTACAACATTCTCAAATGAATATGAGGTAGCGAGTGAAACAGAGTGAAAAAGATGGTTACAAATACAATCATAGCACATTTTATTATAGACAGCATAAAAGAAATTAATATTTTACTATATATTATGAAAGCCTTGTTAATAAAGCAAATTATGGCGGTTTTTCTTTTCAAATATCAGAAAAAGAAAAATTACTGATAAAAAAAAAAAAAAAAAATCAATTTTTCAGGTTGAAACAAATCGAATACTAAATTTGGAATTCATTTGATCAGTTCCATAAGAATGGCTAAACATTATATCCAAGAAATATGTAAAATTTTTATATTTGTCCAATTGAAAGAGTAAAAAGCTGAAAAAAAAATCATTGTACATAACATATGTAGTTAAAAAGCTGAAATGATCATATAAGTGGTCATGTATAATAATAATGCCGATACAAAAAAATAAAATATTTTTCGAAATTAATAATCCATGTTTAAAAAAATCCATTGAAATATTTAAGGAAATAAGCTAAACAAGATAAAAAATTGTTAATGGATCGATAAATCTTCAAATGTTTGAAAACAATTGTGAACCTTAAAGTATATAATACATCAATTTGTTTCATTTTACATGAAACCAAAATAAAATAATAATTCAGAAGTGAAGTATAAAAAAAATTGCTGTATTCATATTGGAAATATCACTTTATCAATAAAATCAGTTGCATTTCAAAATGAATGAACATTTTGAAAGGAATTCCTTCAATACATGTTTTTGAAGGAATGACCGACATTCATTAAATAAAGTTATTTGACTACATTTTAAAAAAAATTGTTAAATTATGTATACAATATTTATAATTCTTAGAAGGAAAAAAGAACTGTTATATGACATAATTAATAAATTAGCGTAAAAAAAATGGCTTTGAATTTCTTGAGAATGCAAAATTATAGTATTGGATTGATAAAATCCAAATCAATTTTTATTTATAAATATAAGGTTTTTTTTTTAATATTTTGCTAAAAATGGATTTGTTAAGAAATCTTGCAACATTTTAAGCCTGTTTATATTATCATTAAAATTATTTTGCTAAAAAAAGTGAACATTACAAATATCAAAATCATAGAAATTTTAAAACAAACACAAACTGTTACTCAATCCTTTGAGATAAGCGTATTAAAATATTTATAAACACGTAAAAAAAATAAGACAGCATATAGCAAAAATCAAGTATAATCATTTGGAAATCTGTCTAATTCTACATTTGCGAAGGAGGAGATGGTGGGCAAGAGAGAGAGAGAGGGAGGGAGGATGTACGATTGCTAAGCTAAGGTAAAATAAGATCATGCAAGTATGAATGTTAAAAGGAAGGTCATGCGTGGTATTTTAGCACTTGGTCTTACAAGTCTCGAGGTTCTTCTCTTCGACCAGCTCAGTGGTCTGGTGGTGCACCACTGGGGGCTTCCTCTGCACCACCGTGGTCAGTCCGTTGACGTTGACCACCTCCTCTCTCCGGAATAAGGCAGCGATTTCCTCGAATGTTCTGTTCTTGGTCTCCGGAACCTTGTTGTACGAGAAGATCCAGAAGATAGCCAGCAGGCCCGTGAATGGTAAGAAGGAGTAATTCTCGAACACCCGCTGCAATGACACACATAAAAATGAGACGAAGGAAAAGAAAAAACAGAAAAAAATAGATGAAAGTTCAAAAACTAAAATTATATCAACCACCCTAAATAAACTGAAAGTTTGGCATGAGAAAGGCTCTTAAGTTAAAACATTATATTAGCATTTTAAGAACAAAAGATAGTTAAAACCTGCAGCAAGATAATAATAAAAAAAAGATATTATGATATCCAGACGTTACATGTTAATAACACCAAACAAGGTTGACTACTTGGTTGAGGCTATTACCATGCTACGGATTAGCATGGTAATAGTCTCAATCAAAATATGACATGAAAATTATGCACTTTTTCATCAAAACAGTCTGTTTATGATTATCATCAGCATCTCAAGAACAGAAGATAGTAAGAAATTTCAGGAAGATAATAAAAAAAAATGATATTGTGTTTAGAGATTTCACATTAATGACACCAAACAAAACCGTAGCATGGTAATAGCATCAAACAAAATATAACATGAAAATTATGCACTTTTCCATCAGAACAGGTTGTTAATGATCATCATGTCATCATCATCAGCTTAAGAACAAAAGATAGTAAGAAATTGTAGCAAGATAATAAAAAAATAATATTGTGATGTTAAGAGATTTCATATTAATGATAGCAAACAAAACCCTTAGCATGGTAAAAGCATGAAACAAAATATGACATGAAAATTATGCACTTTTTCTTCAAAACAGCCTGTTCATGATGCTGATCTTCATCTCAAGAAAAAAGATAGTAAGAAATTGCAGAAAGATGATAAAAAATGATATTGAAATGTTCAGAGATTACATGTTAATGACACCAAACAAAATCATAGTATGGTAATAGCATCAAACAAAAATATAACATAAAAACTATGCACTTTTTTTCATCAAAACAGATTGTTAATGATCATCATTTAGTAATGCATTCAGCCTGATTATATTCCCCTTTTGAATTTGTGTTTGTTGAAAGAGATTCATATTTAAAACTGAGAAAAAAAAAAGCACTGATATCCAAAAAATTATAACAAACTGTTCCATAGAATGTGAAATGAGCCAAATAAGGATCCGCCATGCATTCCCACAAAAAGCTATAACCTTGAACTCAAAGTTGATAGATCCTCCTTTCAAGGACGGACTGACCCTTACGTTAGACTGTGGACATTGCATTTTTCTTTTTCGCCAGTTAGACTTTGGAACTGATAATGGGAGAGGGAGAAAAAGAATAGGGAGTATGAGGAGTCGAGTGAAGAATTCCAGGCAGTAGGGAGGGTACAAACACCCATAAACGAACATGTTTTTAATATGATTTTGTAAATATCTGTTATATAAGTGTGTTTCGTCTGTTATGTGTTGCAGTTGTCACAGTGCTGTCTTTGCAAATTTTAATAAATGTGACAGCTAAAAGCTTGGAATCGCCATTTAAAGAAACAATTGTTTCTACCATAAAACAACACTGAATCAAGACCACACGCATACACGGCCCTAACTTTTACTGGTCACTTCGGAAAGAGCTAAATGGATTAAAGAGAAAATGGCACCACAAATCAAATAATTATTTCCACAGTCAACACTTTTTACAATGTGAACAATATCAGTAAATGCTATGAGAGAAATTTGAAAATGCTTGTGTTTAAAGCGTATTTGATATAATCAATCACATCAATACGACGTATAAAAAGAGGACGAAGACTAATGAGATTTACCGTTTATTTATTATCTGTTGTTAAAAAACATACTGCCATGAAATTGAAGGAATGGGACACAATATTAAAAAAAGATCACGTTTAAGCAATTAATAACCTTTTAAATTTAAGTTTGCACTGAGTATACTTTTCGAGCAGACTTTTTGTAGTACAATAACTCGGTTTCGCCATGGAAACTTGTTCCATCAACTGAAGAAAGTGTTTTTGTAATTCTTTTGTATCATGTTGTAATGAAAGAATAGCTTGCATTTAAAACATTGCAAGAGAGAAATATATTAGATGACAATTTTCAATAGAACAAGCATTGAAATGTCCATTTACAATGTTACATTATACATTATCCATTACATTATTAATAGATGCATTTTTTTCCTTTGCAGTCTTATGAACTCACCTGCATCTGTGGAAAAACTAAACCGACTAAGAAGTTGGCGGACCAGTTGACGAAGACAGCGATGCTCATGGCTGCAGGACGCGGGCCGTGAGAGAACAACTCGGCGGTTATCATCCAAGGGATGGAGCCTACAAATGGCAGATAGATTACATAAGAAATTTTTATAAGATCAGTTGACATTCAGTTCTCAAAACTAATGCCTTTGATATTAAAAGAAATAACTGCTAATCAAAGAAAAGTTTGAAAGCTATACACATATATTCTTTTGTGTCTTTTTAATTACTTAATATATATCAATATATATATTATCTTATTACAACTATTTATAATGCAAATAGAAATTTTAGCTATTATATTAATTTATTTTTTATTAACTAAACTATAAATATTGTATGTTATGTCAATGAATTATTTAAGAAGGGAAAATGTAGACTGGTTCAAAAGTCAACTTAAAACGAAAATATAAATTTAACCAATTATAAAGGTATGGACTTATACTAAAATGCTCGCTATGATAGCAAATTTTGGTTTTGACATTTTAAATCTTAGTTTAAAATTTTAACATAAATATTGCTATATTATAATATAAAAAAAAAAAAAAAAATGACAGCAAAGATTTAGTGTAACTATTAAAATTTTTCTATGTTTTTATATATGCTAAAAAAAAAAAAGGTACGCAACTACAAATGTATTTTTTTTTTTATAAAATACACTGACATAAATGACAAATAGCCAAATTTTCAATTATATTTATAATGTTTCAGTAATTTTTTATTAACCTGTATGTTACTATAAGAAATTAAATTGAATAAAATTTTATGCAGCAATGTAGTTTATAAAAGTTACCTATTTATATAACATTTGAAAGTAATGTAAATTGCCAGTACTGAATTTTCAGTACTTAACAAATTCAGTATTTTTTTAATATAAATTTAATTTAAAACTTATACAAGAATTCAAATATTTTTTTTTTTATATTAATTATATATACTATACATTAATAATTAAAAATGTACTTATGAAATAATTTTTTTTCTTTAACCTGCTTTTAACTCCAACAATGACTAACTCTCCTATAATTTGAGGCTAATTAGATTAAGAGGCACTAAAAAAGAATTGCAGTTTTCCAGCTGAGTGGATCGAAGTAACTTAATTCTGTACAAAAAGCTTTTACTCTCTCTCAATTCAATTATAAGCAATAACCCTGAAGAATATTCAAGGGATAAAATTTGCTTTTAATTAACTCTACTCTATGTAAACATTTTTTTTTCATATTTATTCTGCTCAATATGTATTTATTTAATCAATATTACCTCTTGACTTTTTTTTTGTTAAACTCTGTCGTACTGATATGCAAACAGTGAGGCACTTAAAAGTACTTTTAATAAGATATATTAAGCATGCAGGAATATCGAATTAACGTTAATTTTCTGAATGACACATCTAATTAAATAGAACTACAATAAAGGGAGATAAAATTAAAAATTGTGAAGTTCACATTAAAAGGGGAAGTATGATCGTAAACAAGAGTAGGATAAAAGCAGTAAAAGTAATATTAAGAAGCTATAGATAGGTTTAAGCAAAGTGTAACACAAAATAAAAAAAAATTATTGACGATTATGAAAAGGACATTTAATTCTATTTATCTAATATATCAATCACAGGCATGCTTTTGAAGACAGAAGTAAATAAAAAAAAGCTAGACAAAATTAAAAAGGTAACTTTGAATAAACATGAATATAAAACGTAATAATTATATTTAAAAAAATCAATTTAAATTTACTACCAATTCCCCAATGTCCTTAAACAATTATTAATAATTCTATAAATTTTGCTGAACAAATTACATTCAGTCGAATAATTTTAAGTGCAACGTAAATTTCTTAAATTATAATCATTTATTAATTGTAATCGTTTATTAGTTATAATCGTATATTACTATAATCGTTTATTAATTATAATTGTTCATTAATTGTAATCGTTCATTAAAGATTAAAAATACTTTCAGATAAATGTTAATTTTAAAAAAAAATATTCCTGTAATGTCGATAACAATTATATAATATATTTTTAGAAATTCTTATATATTCTTATAAAACAATAATATTATTATTTATTAAGTTATAATGAATGAGAAATCGGTCAAAGTAGATGATTGTCTTTTCATAATTACTAAAGAAAAATTATGAAAAGACAATCATCAAAAATTCAAGGTATCAAATAATCATTCAAAATCATCAAAGGTCATTCAAATAATTTTTGTAAGCTTAAGTTAATAATATTATGGAAGTAATAAAAAAAAGTTTTCTAGCAACAAGTTCGATTTTGAAAAATCCTGCCTAGATATAGTGCTGCCATCTATGAATAAACTAAATTACAAAAAATGCTTTTTAATTTTTGCAGCATAGAATCTTATAAGAAACTATGATTTAAACCCTATATTATGTAGAAATCGAGAGAAAAAAAAATTATCATGAAACTATTAAAAAATTATTATTGTAAACTTGCATTACCATAAAAATAAAATACATTTCATTTGGTTTAAAACACCAAAAAAGTTGAAAAAATAAGTGCAAATAGCATGCAGGAAATATAAAAAAATATATCAAAATGTGAAACTAATCTGGTTAATTTTCTAAAAGTAAGAGTTACTTCTGAAAAGTCTAAAGTCCTTAAAATAAAGTCCATATAAAGAATATTTGTAAAAAATAATTAAAAGACTTTTTTTTTTTTATAATGGCATGCATGAGTTCGCTTAAAAGTCACTATTAAATTGTCAATTTATTCAATAAAAGAAATAATATCAGCAACTAATAAAAGGAAATACATAAGAAATTTATTCTGTCGTCATAGAAGTTAAGCTTTGTAGCAATTCACAAATCAAATTCCTTTAACAAGTAAAACTGCATATTTTTGGACATTTAATTTAACAATACTTTTATTTATTAGGATTTTAACTGAATAATGTATTTACATATCAAGATTTTAAATTAATAGTACATTAATTTCAATTCAAAATAATAATCTGTAAAATGAAAAAAAAAGTGGTTCTTGGGCTATTTTTATTCTACGTTTTTTAGCAACTTTATCAACGGGCTCAGAATTCATAGAAGCCCAAACAGTTAATTTATATATAAAAAAAGTATTACGAATTTAGTGACATTAGTTGTCACATTCAATCTACCAACTTTTACGACCTTCTATGAAGTGTATGGATTTTTATCGTTATTCACCAATTTAAAAAGGTTTTTTTTGTTGCCGATTTTCTAGATGCAACATTCTTTAAAGCTATCTGAATTAATAAAAGTCTTAAAAAATGTAAGGCATGATAGGTCATAAGGAATGCTCTCATTCCATAACCTAAATTTTCGGGAATTTTTATTTCGTAGATTGTCGACTCTGCATAATTTCAGATATACAAATGTATTGCAAAATAATAATAATAGTTTTAGAATGATAAATAAGTATTTCTTTATCTAATAATTTAATATACTTTTTATTATCAACTATATAAATATTTAAATCTTTTTTTGTTTTCTTTTTAAATGCTCGATTAAAATGTTCGTAAATCATAAGTTTTAAGCATTATTAAAGCCTTAAATTTTTTGCAATTACAGTTATAAATCAATGTATCCTTAAATAGATAATATTATTACAAAAGTGTGTTGTAAATAATATAAATTATTGCTTTTATTTATTTAAAAAACCAATAATTTTTTAAATCTTATAATTCCTAAGATCACCACTCTTAATGTTTATCGTTCTTAATTATTAAGAACATTATTCTTAATATTTTATTCTTAACAGTTATTGTACATGTTGCTGTTTGCGTTTGTTATTTAACAGTTAATGTACATGTTGCTGTTTGCATTTGTTATTTAATAGTTATTGTACATGTTGTTAATAGTTATTTGTTGTTTATATATGTACATGTTGCTGTTTTGTTGTTTAATAGTTATTGTGCATGTAAAATTAATATTTCATTTTATAATGAAACGTAAAAAATATATGTTTGTGTTTGTTGCTTAAAATTACGTTTCATTTGAAAAAACTGTTAACATTCTTCTATAAAAAACCTTCCATAGACATAAACATTAAATCAGTTTGAGGATTTTATACTTCATTAAAATATTTTTAAAAAAAAAGAAAAGAAAACATTCGATGTTAATTATCAAAATAAAGAAAAGTCAAAAATGTTAAACATTTCCTATCATTAAAATATTAATTAATATTAGTTTATTAAAAATATTATAATTATAAAATATTAATTTCCCATCCCTGTTATCATCCAGTCATATGGAACGAATAATTTCAAATGATTTGGAATCGATATCAAATAATATTTTATCGTACAATTATTCATAAATGCCGATAATCAACACTGTTAATAAAATAACTGAAAATTTGAAAAAAAGACGCCAGTCCGAATAAAATCTTATCATGCAACTAATGTTATACACAAAACATGCAGGGAAAGGAAAAAATGGAAGGCCAATAAAAAAGTGGGAAAAGAAAAATAAACCAGAAAGCTGTACATGCCTGAGATGTGCCCATGTCCTTCAAAGGCAAGCCGAAATAAGAAAAAGTACTTCTTAAAAATGTACATCCATCACAAACAATAAAACAATACAGGATAATTTCACTTATAAAACACACTCGCTTTAATGAACCTTAAAATAAATCTTAATCGATTTACAAAAATTATAAGTTATAATATATTAAAGTAAACCGGTTCATAAAACGTGTGTATCAACATATAAAATTGCTAGTATTCCTTAAACAAATATTTCATAGAAATGAATAAATATTAATAATCACTATCAATATTCACGATAAAATATATAGAAATAATTTTATTAAAAAGTTGAACGAGCTACAAAAATTTTAATAGCAAAATTGTTAATTGCAACTAATTAACATTGAAAAGCAAAATAAACACGAAAATGTGATTCATTAATTACTAAAAATATTATACGTCAGTATACATATGAAAAATTAAACTGCACTAAAATAACCGCATTTTTAAAGAAATGCTTGCTTTAAAGATAAATTGCTATACAAAACAGGAAAAATATAAACATAATTTTATTAGTAAAAGATATAATTAAGAGCTAAATATTAACAGATTATTTTACATTTTAAAACTAATGCGATTAAAATGTTTGCATTTATTTTAATTTTTAAACTCGTGATTATTCTTAAAATTTAATTTAAGTAAATATTGTTTTAATTAATTAAGAAAATATTTACATAATAAATTTATCAGTACTTTAATTTTACAAATCTCTTGAGAACCCGTATACTTTCCATCGGCTATTTTTATTTTGTTTGGGGAATTTGATTTCACTAATTAGAAAATAAAAAAAACGCAAGATTATTCTAAGTGTGTTGATTATGTAAAACATGCGTTTAAAATTTAGTTCCTTTTCCTTTTATATTAATTGAAATTTTATACGTCTTTGTTTATTAATATTTTAAAGGTGGAAGGCGTGAATTTCTGTCTTTTATTTTTCAACTGTTGGCAACGGATGACAGAAATTTACGTCATTTACAGAGATGCCGACCATTATTTAATAAATTAACCACTTTTTGTAAATAGTATTTAAAAAAAATAATACTGGAAGTAGCATTAAAATATCTGTTACACTCTCTCGTTATCAATTTTTTATTAAATATTTACAAATAAATATCAAATATGCGGGAATTCATGGTATAAACTTTTCACTGTCTACAGTTTTCGGTGTGTTAATGTAGCATTTTTTCCACGAGAAGAGATACAGCATTTCGTTCCGAGAGAAAATGAATGTATATTCTTTAACAAGTACATAATAGCAATCTGTCACTCAAATCTGACAGCAGATAATCAGTGCCATGGATAATGATACACCATGAAATTAGCAATTGTCTGTTCGACGTACACAGTTCGAAACAATTACTGATGGGCTATTGACTACACCATGAGTTGTTGCATCGTGATTGGTAAGAGACCATGGGTTAAGGAAATGTCGACTCCAATGAGAAGTGAAGGAAGCTGATAGCATCCCTGACGGATTTACTTAAAGGGAGGTTTTGGAGAAGGAGAAGAAGAGTGTTCTGCAATAAGTCGACAAGAAGTGTTATTTTTGCTCTTTTTCTGTGAAGTGATTGAACAGGCCGGAGTTTCCGCCTGTTTACAAAGTAAACCCCTTGTGGTTTCGTGTATAATGAACGGTTTCGTGTGATAATTAAGGTCTGCCGCAGACCGGGTGCATTAGATTCGTCGTAGATTCGAGAAACTCAAAATTTTCGACCTTTGAAATGAACTGCACCCGTGAATCAAATTTATATCTTTAATTCACATGAACCTGAAAGTGGCCCTCTTCTTGAAGCCGCAAAAAAGGTCTAGTACAGGCCGAAATGTTACAGTTAATAACATGATACATATATTTACATGAATAAAACCTAATGTCTATTACGTGTTGGCGCGTGATGTGTAAAAATAACACAAAATAGTGAAATAAATGACAAAATGCATTATTTTCTTAATGTTTTTCTATCACTAGCAAATATTTAATATAAATGAATTATTGTAAGTTGGTGAGAATGATATTATTACTGCAAACAATGTTTTGAAACATATTGCAGAATCATTGCAATAACCGAATGCCTCAAACTTTTCAGATAAAAATGGTATCATCATGTTTTACCTGGGGAAAAACTGCTTTGGCAATATCTTTCCACCTTTCTTTTCTTTCCCTCGGTTTTGAGCACATGTTCTTATGCAACAGAATCATTTGCAGGAACCCGTAGAACAGGTTGTGGCTTCACTATACACAATACCGCCGATAAACGCGCCATAATGTGGTATGTTTTTAGTGGAATATTTGTTGAAGAGAAAGTGAGAATTTGAAATCATTAATTGCAAAATATCCACAAATATTTTGGCAATCCATTTAAAATATATATATTTTTTTTAATGGATAATAGGCAAGTATCTGATCTTGCTTATCAATACCTGCCATAAATTTAATATAATGGAAAATAGGAAGTGGTTTTGATTTCATTTTGCCTCTTTCGTTTCGCGTCCCTTTCACCTTTTTTTCTTCCAATCATTATACCATTAACAAACTTTGCTACATTTTTTAGTTTTGCAATAAATTTGCAAATATATCGTTAGAGCTT
The DNA here is from genome assembly GCA_021605095.1 of Caerostris extrusa. Lineage (NCBI taxonomy): Eukaryota > Metazoa > Arthropoda > Arachnida > Araneae > Araneidae > Caerostris > Caerostris extrusa. The sequence goes on along the minus strand of BPLR01004327.1, from coordinate 66,775 downwards.
ATTAGTTTACCTTTCTCTTATTTTGGGTATGGAGGCCCAACAGTACTATCGTCTTTTTAAACTCATAATACAAGATTTTTTTAAATAACTAATTTGGCTATAAATTCAAACCACATAACTTTACAACTAGCTTGTAACCTTTACTGCACTATAATACCAGCAGACATAGCTAGCATATGTTGCCGATTGGAGAGGAAAATAAATGTTGCGGCACATCAATTCCGCGCGAACGCGTGACTGGTTACAGAGACTCACTCCACACCTCGTACTGGTTCGTGTTTGACATTTTAACGTGACCGCAACAACACTCGCTGGCACGAGATCGGCAGCGAGAGTGGAAAGTGTGATTTTTTAAAAAAAATTTACTATACATATTTTGTATTCTCTTAAACTAGGATGATCCCAAAGCAATTAAAAATTAGTTAAAAACAATAGTTTTCTAATATGGTAGGTAAATATATATTTATTATTATTTTCATTATTTTGGCAAACATCGTTCCAAAATTGGTAAGGATCTCAAGAGAATATTATATATATTTTATAATCTTTCTACAAACCATATTTTTAAAAATTTTATGCAATAATTAATCTATAATCAAATAAGAGACACAAATTGAAACTTCTAAACGATATTTGAAAATCAGAACTGAAGTTCAGTTTAAAATATCAGATCATTTGAGTATAATTATTAAAAAGTTATTAGGTTCACTCACCTGGTCCAATAGCAAAGAAAACAACGAAGGTCAGAGTACTGACCACACTTAGATACGTGACCCACTCGTACAGGAACTGAAAAAGTTAGAAAAAATAATTAAAATTATGCACTTTGATGGATATATATTATCATGATGTATTACATTTGTTTGATTTTGAATGTTACATTTTAACTTAAAATGATTCATATAATAAATCTTAAGAACATTTAAAAACAATGCATGCACAGGTTGCAGATCTTTTTATATTTCAAGTTGTGGACAGTTAAAAAGTAAAAAAAGCCATATATTTGTTAAAAAAAAAAAAAGTTTTTGAATATTTTTTTTTTACTGTATTTACTGTATTTTAGTCTTAGATCATGTTTCAATTAATCTGAAATTTGATTAGATTTGAAAAATAATAAATTAATAAATAAATTAAAAGCTTTGCAAACATTATGCAGAAAATTTTAATTTTTTATAAAACATAAATTGTTAAAAGAGAATTGAATTTTAAGTAAAAAATTGATTTATAGTACATTCATGGCATTTAAACCAACAGGAATTTTTATAAGCAATTTGCATAAGTTTGTAATATGTTGAAAAAGTTTTCATGCATTGCAGACATAACAAATTTACTTAAAAGGATTGTCCATTATAAATAATACATTTGTTATGCAGATGATTCAAATAAAGATAAACAATATTTTAAGTATTCTAAATAGAGATTTCAGTTATTTATGAGACAAAATAATTTTTTATTAAAATACCAAAACAAAACTATTATAGCATGACTAAAATGTATTAAAGGCATAATTCAAAACTAAGATACTGAAAAAATATATATCCGTATTTCATTCTTTAATTTTTTACTTTGAACGACATTACTTAATTCTATTTAAGGTTCCTAAATTGGGAGATATTTTTGTAATATTTTCTGGGACTCGTTAAAATTGTGTGTTTACATCAGAAAAAAAAAAAAAAATCAGAATTAATTTTGTAATATATGTAAAGAAGGGAAGGGGAATGAAATATTATGTTCGTTATACATCCAGAAACATTCATTTCAAAAATTATTTTCAAATTTGTGACTACATTCAGTTTGCTATAATTTCATACATAGCATGTTAAGAACTTGCATAAAAATGAATTCTTTTTCATTGCATACCTTTCAAACATTATAAATTACAATCAATATATTTTACACAAGTCTTGACTAACACTGAAGAATCTATTTTCTAGTACCGAAAATATTTAAACATATTCACAGTGAAAGTAATAAATATTACGATAACAAATCGAAATAAACTATAATTTTGTTTATTTCTATTTGCCGAGTATTGTATTTCCAAAATCTATTTGGTGTAAATTTTCTTCTACTATTTCTTTTGTATACAAATAAAGGAATAAGTGCATAACCTGTTTTGTTCCTCTCCTGGCAATGCTTGAAATCTAGTTGGGTATTATATAAAATAGTATACACTTAAGAAATTAAGCATTTGTTTTATGATTGTCATGAGTGTCTGATCAAGTTATGGTTGTCTGCCTATTAGAACTCGTCCTTCCATATCTACGTCTAATCTTTTGTTCTAAATTATTAATTAACATGCTATAAAAGGAAGAAACTTTACCTTAACAAGCAGAGATATGGTAATGAAGATGCTGCAGATGAACATGCCGCCCAGACCGTAAAGATGAAGGGTCCTCCTGCCCGCTCTGTCCATGAGGGGGATGGAGACGAGGGTCATCACCACCATGATCACGCCCACCCCCATCGTGGCGTAGTGGGACACAGCTTGAGAAAGGCCGGCGTTCATGAACAGCCCCGTAGAGTAGTAGAACACCTGCCGAAACACAAAAGGGGATAAGTGTCTTAAATTTCATAAATCAAATAAACTGGAAAAAAAAAAAAAACCTAGTATCACACCAAACATTTTATCTGTGAAATATCTTGTTTTATAATATTTCTTGCATTAAAAAAAGAGAAAATGTCTTAAAAAAATTCCCGAATATTCTAATAAAAGAGAAAGTCTCTTAAAAATCCTGAATATTCGTCCTTAAATAATTGAAACAAAATATGTAACAGTGGAATATATTGAAATTGTATTACACCACTAACCTTTCCAAATAAACTCTGTAAAGCAAATATCCAATATCTTTGAAACTTCCATTATGCTACTTTCATAGCTATTGCATACTTCTTTCACATGCTCTTAGAAGAACATGCAAATGATTAGTACTGAAACTGTGAGTATGTAAATTAAGTGCACTGCCTATTGTAAATAATATGAAAAGGGTGAGCATGGAGACAGTTTTAAATATAAGAATAAAATTCTTTCTCTGTTTTCTGTTTAGAAAATGTAGTTGGCCTCTTCGAAAAACTATAAAAAGGCACTACTCAACTGTGCTGTTGTCAACTTGTAACTGCTAACAATATAAAAAAATTCAACTTCACTGTAAAGTATAATATTTGCAATATAATACTGCAAAATCAAAAGCCAAGAATTGCACAACAACCAAAATTAACATATATCAGCCAAAGTATTGGAAAAATATATGAACAAAATAGCAAAACTGATACTAGTATTATTACATAAAATTTTTATATCTTATATGCTAAATACTGTCTTTATTGATATCACTTTTTGCGATTAAATTCCTTTTGTATATTCGTTTCGATTTATTAATATGCAAAATTTTAGTTCATTAGTCCAAAAATTTCAGTGCATTTATGAAATTTTTAATAAAAGCATTTAACGCAGAAGCAGATTATATCAATTAAAATTTTTAGAATAATTTTTCAAAATATAAAATGGGAATAATACGTTTTATGATATACAGAATGCTTTTAAAAATACTTAATTCTTAAGAATTTAAGTCGCACGAAAAAAATAATTTTTTTTTCACTTAAATGCATGAGTATTCCATTCCACACACTTATTTTAAAGAAAAGGGCCATAATTAACAAATACCCGATTAATCAAGCTGATGATCCACTTTTAATGAAAAAGTGTTCTTTTAAAAGCCAAAAAGATGGGAGCCAGGACTTTCATTTCCTCAAAAGAATTAATCACCTTGTGGATACTTTCGAGAACAAACCGCCGCGTTTGTTCGTAACAAAGAACAATTACTCGCGAAAAAAAAATTTCTCCGCTTTAGTAATTAAAAATGAACTAATTAAAAAGTTTGTTCAGCAGCGAACTCACAAAATAAAAAAAATTTTTTTTTAAAAAGCTATACACACACAATGCTCTGAGGGATAGCTTAATTTGAATGAGAATAGTCGTTTTGCCCTAATCTAGATAATTAGAAAATCTAAGAGAGAAGAGGCTAAGAATATTGATGGGGATTAGAAATGTCTCGTTCTGATGATTTAGAAGAATATTGTTTTTCGACACTTTTGTAGACTAATTTTATTGAAAAATGCAGAGGAAAATATGATAACCTCGATATCTTAAACGTCAGTCGTTTATATTTGTAACGTAAAATTATATATTCTCAACCATCTAAATTAAAATGATATACAAAGATATATTACTCGTGCTATGATAGTATAAATATATGACGAAAGTACATCTTCTACGGATTTTGATACCATCATGGCATGAGTTCATCATTGGAACGCATCACATTTTATCTTATTTCCGATTTCATGAATTCCTTTTGAACATTTTCACCTATCACAAACATTCTTATTATTCGATCAGACAAACCAAAACAACAAAAAACACCTGCCAGTTACGTAGATAAAGTTATCTGTAAAACATGTTAAATGGTAGGTAGAATTCTTGAGGTTGTAGATAACTGCATAGGAGCCATGCTCTATCATGCACACGTTCGAGGCTTTACTAAGTCATAAAGGATAAGCTTCATATGACTCCATGATGGTCAAAAAGTTGCGTTAGATGAATTTGGAAACTGCATATCTTGAAGTCAGCATGTATCAAACAGATGACAGATAGATGAAATATCTATCGGAAGGAAAGGAATTTTCCAATCAATGGGCATTGATAGCAGAGGTAACAAAGGCACTAACGACTTGTTATATTTGTAGATTCCTATGTTGACTACCATTACCATGGACTTTAATATTGACAGAGCGTCGCAACATACAGTTCATTATACGTTAATGCCTATGGGACTGTGGAGCTGCAGTCGCATTTGTGTACTTCTATTAAACACGATTCATGGCCGTAAACTTAACCGCGTGTACGTTCTCAAACCATTTGACTATTAAGAAGTAAAGAAAGGTAATTTAAACGGACGAGTTTCATTTTACTTTATGTCATCATATGGATTGGAAAAACTCTTACGTTGATATTCCATTCATATGTGGTTCCATTCATGATGCGATATACAGCTAGCAACTTATGATGTCTAGTTTCAGGCAACTGCATCATTTCAAGGTTTATCTACACTCATTAAAAAACAGAAACACTTAATTTCCCTGCAAATCTCATAGAAAATTCAATGTTGAGGAGGAATAAGAATTTTTAAATTTTAATAATAAAAGCGTTTTTTCCCCTTAGTCTTCAATGGCACAACAAGCCCCATGGTGAGCCAAAGCCATCTATCTACAAGGCCATCTAGATTTCAAGACAGGAAATGTTTCCTTTTTACGAGGTAGGGTTATCAGCCCAACGCTCTACAATCGTATAAGACAGGAACCTATTGTTTAACGTGGATTTCGAACCACTACAAACATCTATAACCCCGTCGGGACACGAACCCGCAACTTGTGGTACATATGCCAGAGCGCTAGTCTATTGGCCATCAGGTTCTTAATCAATTACTGCTTGTGCTAATAGAAGCATTAAATTTTCTTTTTTCAAATATTATTCGCATTTCACTTATATATATTTAATCAGAAGGAAATATTTTACAATTCAAATAAAGTTTAAATATTGCAGCAAAATAATAAAATAAATGTCATATAACACACATCTAAAAATTTCAGAACAATGTATAGCTTTAATTTATTCTGTGCCTGTTTTTAAATTTTTTAAAAAAAGTGTTAACCCAAAGATGATCACAAAATGGAATTCTGTTAAGGGATATACATACTTTTTTTTTTTGTTGTTAACTTCATATTCCTGATAATTTAAATACAAGGAACTACGAGTGTACTTACTGCATTGATTCCAGTGAGCTGCTGTGAAAGTTGCATCACTATTGCTATGAGTAAAGGAAGTTGAAGATTCTTGTTCCGCATTATCTGACACACTGTCATCTGAAATTGAACAAGAAAGCGGGTTATACAACAATTTGAATTTAATTTGGCTTGTTATGTATCTCTCTCTTCAAAAAATCTTCAATTATCAATGGTAATCAATTGAATATGTGGTCTTGTTTTAAAGAGGCCTTCAACATATTATGTTATGTAATTCTTTTTAATTTAGAAATAATGAACTTCGACTTCTAGCAACACAAGCAAAATAAAAAAAAAAAGTTGGTAATGTATAAAAAACGTCGCAGATGCAGATTTTCTTTAATATTGGGAAGATGTTGTTGTTAAAAATTTTAAAGTTATGGAAAATTAAAATTTTTGCTCATTAAAAAGTTCTTATATTTTTACTTTTTAATATTAAGTCAATTGATTTATTGCAATTTTGTTTTTATCTGTTCTTTGGACATCACTCCAGAATCACTGGGTTCATACATAGAGTACATACATGAAACTCTTATATCGTCAGGAAGTGCAATAATTTTTTTGTTGTATTAACAGACATATTTCATTTACAAACACAAACAGAAATATAGTTTCAAAATAATATTCAGATAAATAGTATATCTGCCATTTTTTACAAATATTCTCGGTGTACAAAATTTCATCGGATTTTACAAATTTATGGGAGTCTTTTCCATAGATTAGGTATTCAGGTAACTTTATTTGGTTAAAAACTATTTTGTACTATTTACGATGTTTATATTTCATATTTGAAAAAAATTGTAATCTTTTCTTAATTCTCAGATAATTTAAAATAGCAATATATATAGCTCTAGATCGACAATAAATAAATAAATATATATATATATATAAGATGTACTATATGATCGTTAAGAAAAGAGAAGCAAAGAAAATAATAAAAAAATCATAATTAATAAATTTTCTTAAAATTTCTTGGTACATATCTTTTAAATAATTAAAAACAAATTTCTATCATGACCAAGTTGAGATAACAGCAGTAATTTGTATTGAATAAAGTTACAGATTATAAATCTAGACATTGTTTTCGATTCTACTGCAGAGCTTTAATAAGGCTACTTATTTTCAATTGCAAAATAATGAAGTTTAACATGGTGTAAAATAGAATTTGAAATATTGCCATATTGATCGCTGTGGTCTCGGATAATTAAAAACCTTCCAATGGATGCTTTAACCGCAAACAAAATACCAATGCCAGCCATGGCAATTAGAGCGCAATAATTGGTGGTATGATGTGTAGACAAATGGTTTGTTATTTCACAGATATTGAAATTGATAAATGACCTGTCCCAAGCATTAGCATGCCGTTAAAAATGAGAATTTCACAATAAATTTCAGCACATGACAGCCAGCACTGTTATTTAACCTTTTCAGGCCACATCTTACAAATCCAATACTGGCATAATAGCATTTTGAGAAAGAGTGTAAATTCTCTAACTATTGCAGTTTTAACACAGACACATTTTTTATAGATTTTGAGGCCATATAATTAATTTTTAAAATTCAAATTCTGAATGTATAATGTACCATCGAATGACTATTTTTCTGGATTATAAGTCTGCATCGTATTATATAGGAAAGGACAGGTTTTCAGGAATACTACATCTATTGATCTTTTAATTACGTTCCCGGATAGGTTTGCACAGATAAAGCTAAAAAAAACCTCCGTAGATGAAATATCAGAAGACTTTTCCAAAATGTATTGAAAAATTATGAAGTCATTGTAGATAAACTTTTTCAGTCATTTTCTAAGGAATACAGTAATAGTTTAAGTATGGTTGTCGTCTTCGTTTTGACGCTATTTAATTTTTTTTGAAAAATCATTGGGATAAATAATTTTAATTTTTCTGTAAACAAAAGACGCTACAAACATTTACATGATGGCATAATGAATCGTTTTAAACATTTTTCTCATTTTATTTAAATTTTCCATAAGCCTCACATTGAAACTTTCTTTTTTTTTTTTTTTGTGCTGCCATTTTTTAATACAATGCAAAATTTTATATATTAAGTCATGTGTCATGGTAAAGGTAGGTGATCGTTGTATTCTTAATTTTTTTTAAATGTATGAATTTTTATTTATCATTTATACTAATATGCTAAAAGCATATTCTATGTTAAAATAAAGTTGGGGCTTACTTGAGGTTCTTGCTCTTGAGCTCGTTCCTCGTTTCTCATTTCTTCCAGGTCGTCCTCAACCTGGACTGTACATCGGAGCTTCTCCAGGGCTGTGCAAAAGACGAGAGAATAAATACACAACACATCGTTGAATTCTAATATATATTGCACTGAATGCTATTGTTGCATTGGTATTTACGTTGCATCTATTCTGCTAACATATGTTGCACTGAATGCAAACATATATTGCATGAGTAACATATGAGCCGTTTTCTTTGAAAGTGGTGCAAGTCCATTTTCGATAAAAAAATTAGTTAATGATAACAATGAGTGTAATCTGATATGAGCATTTTGTCTATAAACAGTTCATCAAAAATCATTCAAAATTTTCATCATTTTGTCATATAATAACTTTGAAAGTACGTCTTTTCGCAAAGTCATAATATTTAGTTAAAAATTTATACTACATAATTTCTCTAGTTCATTTTTGTATGTGTGCCAACACTGTTAATGGCATACAAAATTTTTGTTTTTCACTGGAATTTTGTTGCTTGCTTCTGAATCATCGTTAGAGGAGGACTCCTTAGCTAAAGTTGAAAACGCTGTTAATAATGTGTTCTATTTGTTCACCCTATACAATAGTGCATAAAACTTCATTGGATGAAAATGCGGAGTTTAAAACATTAGATTTATCCCCCAGACGAGGAAGACAGCGAAAATATGAAAATATAATACAAGCACCTTTATATCAACATGATAGGCCCATCACATCCTAAAAATTCAACGATAGGATGGATCTATATTATATTACTTCAATACATGGCCATTTTCAAAAACTTTCTCATAATGATAAAAAATAAAAATGACGCCTATTAATATAAAGTTGTAATTAAAGTAATTAAAAAGGCATTACATGAAGAAATATTGAAATAAATCCTTTTTATTTACTTATTTTTTGACATATTTAATAAAAAGTGCATAAAAAAATGGATCGATTCAATTTAGTGAATGCAATATTTCGTAAATGTACGATTTTCACATTTTGTTGACTTTGAAAGTTGAACAAATCCATTTAAAGTCAGCAAAAGAATAAATTTCTCTTAACTAATGCTTTAAAAACGATCCGATTATAAATATTCTTTTTAATATTTAAAAGACATAAAATGAGCGTATTAACATATACCAATATTTTCCAAACCGTTCAAATACAAGCTCTTAAATATCTCCATATAATATAAAATGGACTTATACCATTTTCAAAGAAGATTGCTCATATATTGTACTATAGGCTAAACATATGCCGTTGACTACTATGATTACAAGTATATTCATGGAATTTGGAAATCAGCCACACTTGATCAAGATAGAGAAACGCAGAATGGTATGAGAATATACATAGGGATAATAACAATAGGTAATTTTTGTAGATTCATTAGCCTCTAGACGATATCTAAACATAAACTGTAATTGTTAAATGCCAGACAATTGACCTGATATCATTCGCCACTGATTCAGGGATGATGTAAAAGGTTTTGCCAGATTATATCCTCCCTCTCGGATTGGTCATCTGTAGGTTTCGGTAGGTAGATCATATTACCTCTACTAGCTATAAATTTTAAAATTTGGCTTAATCTGTAGCTTATTATTAATGAAAAACAAAATCAAGTGTTACCTTCCCTGGCGGAATACTCCTGCTGTTTGGTGATGAGCAAATACCGGGGGCTTTCCGGGCACAGGGGCAGGAGGAGCAACTGCAGAGCGGCTGGGATCACAGCCACACCTGCAACACAGGTTTGCAATTCAGAAAAAATAATTAATGAAACTCATAATACTGATAGATATTAGTTACTTATGAATTATTTTAATAAGTAAAAAAGATATTGTAATAAAAATATTCACCAAACAGGTAAGGCCATCTCTCCTCCGTGCCTAAAATATCCTGGATGCCTAGGACCATAGACAAAAGCAAACCGACAGTCACCCCTAACTGGTTCAGAGTACCTGGAAGAAAAGTAAGACATTTTCAATTATTATTGATGATGATGATTTCGCGAGTACAACTCATCAGAAAGAATGGCTACGATTCCTTCAATCGAGGTTGGCCTTTTTTGGGACATCACAGCTTGGAACGAGTATTCCCCAAGATAGCATCTAGAACTTCGTCCCCTTATTCAGTCCAAAAGAAAGGCTTTGTGTGCTTATGGATTTATTAAGCTCATTCCTAGCATTTACACAGAAATGTTAAGGAATATTCTAAAGCAGAATACTGTGAAATGCCTAAAAGGGCCCTTGCCCCTTTGCATTACGATCAAACATGGGTGCTGCAGAAAAGTAGTCGCTTGGACGGTTCATAAGCGTAAAATTCAGCAGATATAAATTATTAATAATTGTTTCATATTAATTACAATTTTTTTTTACACCCCAAAAGATTTTTTTCTCTTTTCTGAGTTCTTGAGTTTCGAACAAAGCTTCTTTTGTTTAGAAATCCAATGCGCCAGCCAACCACCACTTTTGTATGCTTATTAACTGAACTACATAGGTATTAAAAATGTGTAGTATAATAAAATTAAATTGATGAGAAAATATGATTTAATTCCCATCTTTTCATTTCGCAATTTATGTGTTCATTATTTGTGCATAAGAACGATAGATTAAAAGTTTAGCTTTTTTTCAATGTTTCTTGAATTAAAATAGCAATGTGGTTTTTAAAAAAATGTCCTGTTTATAAATATTTGATACGAATGAGTGAGAAACAAGTTTTTGTAGAGACGTTTTTTTATGAAGGTGTAAACAGGATATTCTTAACTTATTTTACTCGCAATACAGGCAAAATTACATTTTACATAAAATGTTAAATAGAACGTTGACATATTCCTGTAGCTATTGAATTTGGTGAATGTTCTTCTCACATAGTGACTAACATTTGCTAAATTTAAGAAGTGATGCAAATGTGAAAAGTGATTGTGTAATATTCAACAAGTCCATATTCTTTTATTATTTTTGTAATGAATTTAACGACTTGCGATGTTATGCAAATAAATAGTCCCCGATCTTTCATTATTTATTGCATTACATCGAAGGATGATTACACGTGATAAATTGAAGCTTGCAAGCAAATTTCAGCTTATTTGTTTTTTTTCAAAGCATTTACTTGGTTTCTGGCTACCTTACTCGCGACAAAATCAGGGATATTAGATCATAGATTGATAGTGATAGTACAGCGTAGCGTATAATAGTGATAATGTAGATATCATGAGCATAGATTGTCAGTGAGAACATCTCTGATGAATCTCATTGATGTAAATTTTGACCATCTCTAATTCCAGCACTTCACGACTGAATTTATAAAGTAATATTATGATCTTTATGTTAAGACTATTTCCAACGTAAAATTAACACTTAATAATGAGTAAAAAAAATTTCTAAAATAAACAATATAAATCCCTTTAATTCTAGAAAACGAATGGCTACAATGCGTTTGAGAGGGTAAAAAAGATTGTGTTCCAAAAGTAAACTACTTTAGTAAAAAAAAAAAAATAAATAAAAGATTTCTTCTTTTGAAGCCTGCAACTCTCCCTTAGGATCAATTTGTCCCCATTTATTCTGTTGCGAAGTCAGTTTACTCGGGCTCCTCTTTAAAGCGCTCTAAGCCTTTGCCAAACGATTCTCCAGATTTCGGGATCCGTAAACCCTCGGCAGCTGGTCACACGCAGACGATTTCTTTCCATTTCCAAACGAATTTTTTACAAAGAAACCTAATGCTTGACTGAGCTGCAGGATCAACCGTCTGTCAGCCAAGTTTTAAGTTACAAATGAGATTTCCAAAATCGAGTTACTTCTTTTTTTTATCACTAGAGTTTTCATTATTATCTTCACAAAAGAAGAAATCGTGATATATGTAGTTCAAATTACTATCGTCCTATTTCTATCAATAAATTAAATATGTATATATTTTTATTTTTAAGTAACTAATTTTTAGAAATTGACGATCCATTTAATGGAAATGTAAAATAAATAACCTTTAAATAACCGTGTAATTGATTTAGATTTGAGACCGCTAATTGGGAAAGATAACACCTCACCTACTACTGTGTCCAAAAAGTAAGACCATTTTTCAATTTTCATTTTTTTTTCTTTTTTTAGGTTGCGGGCAATGTCCTTGACATCTGTGTGAAATTTGACGTCAAAATATTCATTAGTGTTTGAGTTACGCTTGGCTTTGTGAGACGCTAAAACTGATTCCGGCGATTTTTGAAATGTCTGAATTCATTGAGCAAAACTTGCATTGTATTTGGTTTGCTGAAATGTATAGAATGTTGCAGAAGATATTCTGTGAGAATTCCTGTATAGGAAAGAGATGCTTAGAAGTGGTATAAACAGTTCAAAGAAGACAGAGAACGCGTTGAAGACAAAGAGCCTTCTGGTCGATCATCAACCTCAACCGACGAAGCTCACGTCCAAAAATTAAAGGTTTGGTGCTTGCAAACCGTCGATTTACAATTAGAGACCTTGCTGATGATGTTGGAATTTCAAAAGGATAGGACAATTCCATTTTTATGTTCAAACGCGTCAAATCTCGATTGGTACTGAAAACACTGAATGCACCAGCTCACACTGCATTGATTCTTCGCGACTTTTTCGCCAAAAATTCCGCCCCTGCCGATGACTTTTTAGCATGCATTGGGATTGGAAAAAAGTGGTGCAATGTGTCTGGTGGGAATTATTTAGAAGGCGATGAACTAAATTTGGAAGAATAAATAGTTTTGGGGAAAAAAAAAAAATTGGTCTTACTTTTTGGGGCACAGTAGTAAAGCTCTAAAATTTACTTTAATATATATATATATATATATATATATATGATATATATATATTTATTTCCAATTGTAAGGCCAACAGATATAAAAGAAAATAATAATGCAAAGAACAAAAAAAATGACATCAGTTAATCTATCCACTTAAGTCTGGCAATTCAATAACGCTTCCATAAAAGAAATAACAGACAGTGCAGAACAGGAAGCAAGGTGAGACATATCCATTTCTTCCTGGTTATCACACAGGAGACAGAGAGGATCAGGAGTCAAATTAATTGCCAAAAATCAGATGCTTAGAATGAGTCAATATTGAAATAAAATTTATTTTATATATCAAATTAATATTTATGGATGTTAAAAGAAATTTTGAAAACTAACTATAATCTCCTAAAATTAAAACTTTATAAAAATGTAAATTGCCATCAAACATTTATATAAATTATTAATTTCATTGATCTGTCTTTTAAAGTAATATTTAATATGAGAAGGTTAAAATATTATGAATTACTTGATGCATGTTAAAAGGTAAAGAAAAATATATAATTAAATTTTTTTTACCTTACAAAAATCTTATGAAAATTAAAGAGTCGCATAAAAGTGCCAAAACAAGCTAATTATGCAAAAACATCGAATGAATGAGATAATTTAAATGTTTTCGACCATCATGCAAGGATGTAATTTTGTTTTATGCTGCCTTAATCTAGACTTCTTCAAAATGCACTTGTCGTTCGTGAGTGAAAATATTTTTATAAAATATAAAAGTTAAAATTAATTTTCCAAACTAATATTAATTTTATTTGCCTTCAAATATACTTTTTTAGACTAGATATTATACATTGGCCAAACATAATTTTTGCATGCATAATAAAATACGCATAATGAATTAAGAAACCTAAATAATAAATGGGCTTCAAAAAAAGCAATCTTGAAAGGATTTATAGTAATTTTAAGTCGTATACTAAGATAGTGTACTACTTAAAGTTAGTCGACTTAATTTACTACTACTAAATGTATTCGACTTAACTTCTTTAATGTATACAAGAATGATGAAAAAAATAGAAATGGATTTTACTTGCAAGATCGGAGGTCTGATTAAATTAACAAAAAATCAATAGAGATGATAATGTTTTATGTTCCCTTATTTCAAATTGGCCTGATGGCCAACTAGTTAGCGCTCTGGCCTTTGGTATAACAGGCTTCAGGTTCGAATCATGGTGGTGGCATGGATGTTTGTGAGTGGTTCGGAATCCACGTTAAATTGCAGGTCCCGGTCTAATTAACCCGAAGTGTGCACAAAATGACCGTACAGCGACAAATCTAACCATGACAAAAAATAATGCAATTAATTACAGTGACAAAATGATTATTAATGCAATTCAGGCAGCGATAAATACAGTAACTATTTTTTAGAAACAGTTAAATTTATTTATAATGGGGAAAAAAAGGGTCTGAATAGCCGAGTGAATAGTACTGTGGCGCTCAGTGCCCCAGTTTTCGGGTTCGAATCCTGGCGTGTCGTGGATGTTTGTAGTGGTTAGGAATCCCCTTTAAACCATAGTTCCCGGCATAACATGACTGTAGAGAGTTGGGCATAGGGCTATTAACCCTAGTTCGTAAAAAGTTAACATCACGGAGCCAAGTCAGACTTCTACCTATGGGTGCTCCATCACAACAGAAGCTGTCCCCCTTCCAAGGGACTACATAAGTTATGGACTTTATCTATGTTGCTGTCTACCAAGTGGGATAATAAAGAAAAACAAGATAATTGAAAAAAAAAAAAAAAAAGGATAAAATTATTGAATATGAAATTATTCTTAAAAGATGTTAGGCAGATGATACTCAAAAATTAACTCCTCTATTAATGTAACAAACTTGTCACTTCACTGTCGCTGTTCATTTGCGACAAAAATTGATTTTAACACATCCGAGACTGTAATAATGATAATGAAATCAGTGATGCGATATTAAGTTCCTCAATAAAAAAAACAACAACTTAGAAACGAGATTTTCAAAAAAAAATCTGAAAGACTTGCATTCTTAAGTGGCAAAGCTATTCTAAACAAATCACACGCTCTTCTTCAATGGCGCGACTTTAAAACTAGAAGTGAAGCGTGCCAACTGCGAGAGAGAGAGAGAGCGAGAGAGCGGAGGATAATTTAGAAAAGGCGGATAAAGACCACATTAATTACAGCGGACGGTAATTAATACGTCTAGCGACAGAAACTCTCTCGCTGAAGTGGGAAGAATCCGAAGAATGTTCTCTCCACTCTGCAGGGGAAAGAGTGTTCCTAGAGACAGGAAGTTCGATTAATGTATTCATTTGGAGATACCTAACAAGCCTCTCGAGGAAGGGATTTTCTTTGGGATGCTCTCCGTTTTCATGATGCACAGCACGAAGAGTGACTGAGTGGGCGTGGGACGGATGGCGAAAAAAAAAGGTGAAAAGTGACGAGGCAAAAATAACTGGCGCTTAATTTGGGTAATTATAAGTTTGAACAGCAGCATTTCCTTCAGCAAAACAAACGGACATTTTTATCTCGAATTAATATAAAACAGGGTACCTATAAATGCAGTTCTCAAATACCAAGTCATTTTAACTGAGATTAATCATCAACATCACGACAAAGGTAGCAAATTCAGTATAACCCGAGATAGCACCTCAATTTTGAACACATATACTTCGGGATGACACCTCGGTTTGGTTTGGTCTGTCGCTCTATGGTCATTTTGTGCACACTTTGGACTAATTAGACTGGGACCTACAGTTTAACGTGAATTCCGAACTACCAAAAGAACATCCATGCTACCTCCAGTATTCGAACTTGAAGCCTACGATACCAACCACCAGAGCGCTAGCCAGTTGGGCATCACAGCTCCATCACAACAGAAGTTCCCCCACCTCCCTTTTACCTCTTTCCATGAGACCAGAAGGGTTTCCTGGACTGGGTCTAGATGTTGCTGTCGATCAAGTGGGACAACAACATGATGGAAAAAAAAAAAAGGATACAATTACTGCATATGTAATTATACTTGAAAGATATTAGGCAGATGATACTCAAAAATTCACTCCTCTATTAATGTGACAAACTTGTCACTTCATTATCGCTGTTCATTTGCGACAAAAATTAATTTATTTTAACAGATCCGAGACTGTAATAATGATAATAAAATCACAGTGATGCGATATGAAGTTCCTCAATAGAAAAAAAAAAATTAGAAAAGAGATTTTTAAAAAAATCTGGAGCCTTGCATTCTTAAGTGACAAAGCTATTCTAAAACAAATCACACGCTCTTCTTCAATGGCGCGACTTTAAAACTGGAACCGAAGCGTACCAACAGCGAGAGATGGGCAGAGAGAGAGCGGAGGATAATTTAGAAAAGGCGGATAAAGACCACATTAATTACGGCAGATGGTAATTAATACGTCTAGCGGCAGAAACTCTCTCGCTGAAGCGGGAAGAATCCGAAGAATTTCCCTTCCACTCTGTAGGGGAAAGAGTGTTCCTAGAGACAGGAAGTTCGATTAATGTATTCATTTGGAGATACCTAACAAGCCTCTCGAGGAAGGGATTTTCTTTGGGATGATCTCCGTTTTCAAGATGCACAGCACGCGAGTGGCTGAGTGGGCGTGGGACGGATGGGCGAAAGAAAAAGGTGAAAAGTGACGAGGCAAAAATAACTGGCGCTTAATTTGGATAATTATATGGTTGAACAGCACTTCCTTCAGCAAAACAAACGGATCTTTTTTATTTCGGATTAATATTAAACACGGTACCTATAAATGCCGTTCTCAAATGCAAAGTCATTTGTCATTTTAACTGAGATTGTCACTATAACGATATACGTAGCAAATTCAGTATAACCTTGGATACCACCTCATTTTTGAGTACATATACCTAGGGATGGCATCTGGGCTTGGTTTGGTCTGTCGCTCTGCGGTCATTTTGTGCACACTTTAGGTAACTTGGTCTGGGAGTTACAGTTTAAAGTGGATTCCGAAGTACTCACAAACATCCATGCTACAGTCAGGATTCGAAACTGAAGCTTTCGGTACCAACCGCCAGAGCGCTAGCCAGTAGGCCATCAGGCCGCTATCACAACAGAAGCTGCCCCCTTTCCCCCTTTCCACGGGACTAGAAGGGGCTCTTGGACTTGGTGTAGATGTTGTTGTCGATCAAGGGGGACAACAACATAATGGGGGAAAAAAAGGATAAAATTACTGCATATATAGTTATTCTTGACAGATATTGGAGGCAGATGATACTCTATTAATGTGACAAACTTGTCACTTCATTATCGCTGTTCATTTGCAACAAAAAATTAATTTATTTAACACATCCGAGACTGTAATAATGATAATAAAATCACAGTGATGCGATATTAAATTCCTTAATAGAAAAAACAACAACTTAGAAACGAGATTTTTAAAAAAATCTAAAAGCCTTGCATTCTTAAGTGACAAAGCTATTCTAAACAAATCACACACTCTTCTTGAATGGCGCAACTTTAAAACTGGAAGTGAAGCGTACCAACTACGAGAGATGGGCAGAGAGTGAGAGCGGAGGATAATTTAGAAAAAGGCGGATAAAGACCACATTAATTACAGCGGACGGTAATTAATACGTCTAGCGGCAGAAACTCTCTCGCTGAAGCGGGAAGAATCCCAAGAATTTTCTCTCCACTCTGTAGGGGAAAGAGTGTTCCTAGAGACAGGAAGTTCGATTAATGTATTCATTTGGAGATGCCTAACAAGCCTCCCGAGGAAGGGATTTCTTTGGGATGCTCTCCGTTTTCAGGATGCACAGCACGCCAGAGACTGAGTGGGCGTGGGACGGATGGGCGAAAGAAAAAGGTGAAAAGTGACGAGGCAAAAATAACTGCCGCTTAATTTGGATAATTATAAGGTTGAACAGCGGTATTTCCTTCAGCAAAACTAACGGACATTTTTTTTTTATTTCGGATTGATATTAAACAGGGTACCTATAAATTCAGTTCTCAAATGCCAAGTCATTTTAACTGAGATTAATCACCACCATAACGATATACGTGGTAAGTTCAGTATAAACCGGTATACCACCCCAATTTTTAGCACGTATGCCTGGGAAGACACCTGGGTCTAGTTTGGTCTGTCGCTCTGAGGTCATTTTGTGCACACTTTGGGTAATTAGACCGGGACCTACAGTTTAAAGTGGATTCCGAACCATTAATAAACATCTATAACATCGCCACGATTCAAACCTGAAGCTTGTGATACCAAAGGCCAGAGCGCTAGCCAATTGACTATCAGGCCGCTGTAAAAATTTAATTTTTTGCATTAGTCAGATTAATAAATATCATTTTAAACCCAGTTAAATATTACTGCATGTATATAATAAAAAAAAACATGATGGTGCCATCCTCTAATGAGACTTTTCAATAGTATTCAGATAATTTTCCAAAGTTCTGTATAACAATTGTAAATTTTTCGAATAAACTGTCCTTATTCAAACTAATAGTTGTTTTTGATAACAAACTGAAAATATAATAGTGACACTATATATTTCTGCATGTTATTGAATGAAAATTGAATGTTACTTGCTTAATTATAAAATTTCCTTTCCCGAAAGATAACATTTTTTTAATGAAATTGATGGGTTCGGTTTGTCGCCCTATTGTCCTCTTGTGCACACAAGGGCTAAACAGACCGGGACCTACATTTTAAAGTGGATTCCGAACCACTAACAAACATCCGTGACACAGCCAGGATTTAAGCCTGGAGACTTTGGAACCAAAACCAGAGACCTAGCCAATTGGCCCTCAGGCCGCTTAGATAAAAAAGTTAGTGCAACGCAGATCTACCTTCTGCGTGTTGCACTCCGGGCACCGTCTGATTGGCAAAATGATCAACAAATACTGACTCTCAGTGTGAGTTTCTTAGAGTTCTCCAGTCGAAAGCAGGTGGATTGCCCCAAAACCAGAGAGAGGATATTTAAAAGATCTTTAGGTGCTCCTTCTTGAGGATGTTGCCGCTAGAAACAGTCACAACCCCTGGTAGGGTCATATTCATGATATCCCTGAATAACTAGAAGAAATCGTTGGCATTGTTACGGCCATTCTGTGGTCACGATTGACTCCACAGAATTAAACTGTCTCCTGGCCCTCTCTGTCTCATGTGTGATAACCGGGCAGAAATGGATATGTCTCACCTTGCTTCGTGTTCTGAACTGCTTCCTGTTTGATTATGAAAGGGTTATGGGATTGCAAGACTTAAGTTGATGGATTAATTGATATCATTTGTTTCTGTCTTGTTCTTTCTATTTATTTTATATCTGTTGTACTGTAAACTTGTCATTGGAAATAAAAATTGATAGAAAATGGCATCCTTAATCGAACGGTATCATACCGGAACAAACGTAATACACTCATGCCCATAAATTAAGGATAATTCAGAATCACACTGAAATTGAACTCTAAAATAAAAAATTTCACCTGTAGAATTATCACACACATCTTGAAGAAGAATATGCAAATTATGCAGTTGGCGCGGATAGTACGTCACAATGACGAGGATGTAAGAGAGGGGTATATAAGGAATGGTGGCAAAGAAGTAAAATTGTTCACAAGCGCTTTAAAAGCCTTTCAGTGCAATAACCGCATAGTTATGGCACAAAGGAATCATTTGGATGATTTTTTACGTGGTGGAATTATCGGACGACTGGAATGTGGACGTACCCAGCTGGAAGTATACGAGGAATTTGGAATCGTCCAGAGTGTCATCTCCAGGCTTTGGCAACGATTCCAATATGATGGTAATGTGAGTAGATGTTACAGCACAGGTCGCCCCCGAGTTACAACGCCGAATGAGGACCGGTATTTAGCAGTTACTGCCAAAAGAAACAGAGGAGCACAGCATCAGACCTGTCTCGTCAGCTCTCTTCAGCTACCGATACGACAGTTTCAAGGCAGACCGTGTACAGACGCTTAGGCACATTGGTCAATATGCTCGTAGGTCTGTCAGATGTGTTCCACTTACCGCAAATCACTGTCGCCTGCGATTAACCTGGAGTAGAGAGCATGCATTGTGGACACCGCAACAATGGTCTGGTGTAATGTTTTCCGACGAGACCAGGTTTAGTTTGCAGTCTGATTCTCGCCGGACTTTTATATGGAGAGCGCCAGGTACCCGTTACCACAAGAGAACACCATTGAACGACACCGTTACGGTGGTGCAGGATGGCTCGTTTGGGGAGGAGTTATTCCCAGAACTGACCTGCATGTTCAGAGTGTAACGATGACAGGCCACATCTATCGGGATGTCATTCTGGAACAGCATGAATGTTTGTTTCGGGGCGCCATGGGCGCTGAATTTCTGTTTATGGATGACAACGCCCGTCCTCACCGTGCAAACATTGTAGACGAATGCCTTCAATTGGAGGATATCACCCGTATGAATTGTCCAGCATACTCACCGGACTTGAATCAATAGAGCATGTGTGGGATATGCTTGGCCGACGAATTGCAGCCCGTCAACCCCCTCCCACCTGTCAACCGGAACTTCGGAGGGCATTGCTTGATGAGTGGTGTAATATTCCCCAAGATCAGATTGATAATTTGATACTCAGCATGCCTAGGCGTTGTAAGGCCTGTATTGCATCGTCCGGGAGACATACTCCATATTAACCATCATACTAACCATGTTATACTGTATTTTGTAAATAGGTTCTTTTTTGAAATTTGCCCCAGGGAGTAAAAATCGCAATTTTTATTAGTTATGTCAAACATATAGCATCTTTTTTGCTCTTTACCTTTTGTTTAATAAATAGACTTTATAAATTAGTCAAGTTTGTTTTGCTTCTGTCTCTTTCTTTGCCTGAACTTCATTATCCTTAATTTATGGACATGAGTGTACATGAATATTTAAAAATAATAACAAATTGAAACAATTTACCACTCATATGAAATCGAAAAGGTTGTTTGATCAATCATGGTTGCGATTTGTTACTGATAGAATCTAAGCGAATACTAAAACACTTATTAAATTTATATAACAATACATCAAATTTGTTTGTTTACTTTTTATTTTTTTGATGATATTTTTCTACCATGAACAAAGAAAAGAGATAAATCAATTTTAAATAATTTTCGAGGCCTTCAAGATTCTACGCGTTTCTCTTCTATACTCATATAGGGAAGAATGTATTCTTCAGCAAAAAATTCCCCGAAAGCTGTAGCTATTCACTAATTCCCTACATAGCACCGGAAAAACGCGATCTGAATATTTAACACCCACGCCACATCGAATACGACCGATCCTTTTCGTTCCTGACATTACAGGAACATAACCTTTGGGCAATCAGTCCTGCACTTAAGACGTCACGGGCAATGCTGCATGCGTGTCCACCGAGAATCGAAGTGATCAAATGCGTAACCTGCGTGACTATAGCAAATCGAACAACTTAACATCTTTATTACTGGCAGAAGACGAAGAAGGAAAAAAATAACTGAATGCAGTGAAATTACGATGGAAGAAAATTATGGCAATATCCTTCAATGAATTGGAAGGCTGATTTTTATGTTTGGAAGTTTATCATCCAAATGTTATATTTTCTGGGCATTTAAATAGGAATTTAGTATCCAAAAAACTGCTCTGGGATATAAGGAAGACCGAGTTCATTACCTTCGTTGTGAACATTTTACTTAAATATTTTAATGAATTTGTTGGCAACATTGAATGTTTTCCACGATTTTATAAATGCTTTTGAGGCAATATGTTGTTTGATAATTAGTGGTCGTTGATGCATCGCTGGATAAGTCGGTGTAAACTGGTGTAAGTCGGTTGCAAGAAGCGTTTGAATTACGAATTCGTGCAGTTTATCACGCTTTGCATGTTTAAATGTAGAACTCTATTGAATTTCTTCATCACTTCTAATGATTTATACATATTTAGTGAAACTAACTATGAACAAAATTAATTTAGATGAAGCCATAAGCCAATATCTCAAAAAAAAGTGAATTAAAACATCAAAATAGAAATAATACAAGCGAAAAGAATTTTTAATGCTTAAAAATTTCACCATAACATAATAAAAAGTTTTAATACATACTGTTTTCCAAAATAGGTTTTCAGGTAGGTGTCTTAATATTTTGATTTTCATGTGTTGTTCTTATAAGAGTAATATCATGGTTGTATATAAATAAGCAATTGAATTTCAAAATTTCAATGGAAAAAAATTATTTGAAATAAAATTTCTGTATTTTTCGTTTCCAGATTGAGAGAACTTCGTTAGGGGAATGATTGATCTGTAGGCCAGAATTCATCCGGAACCATTCCATTGGGCTTGATTAGAAGTGTACGAATTCCTAATCCTAAAGGGTTGTTCATTCATTCATTTTCATTCATTTATCATACATTAAATTGCCCAGCATTTGAAAATTATTGAACCGATAGTAAAAATGGCGTAAATTGTTTTGTTTTAGACCTACGCTAAAAACCCTAATATTGATAATTCGTACCAAGACAGAATACGCAAATCCGACACCCCTAAACACAAAATAAAAACTAAAAGTACTGCAATATCCTTATCCATAATATAACATAAAAAATCCGCAATATGCCTTACCACATATAAACTAACAGGTTCGAAAGCCTTCAGTGATTTATAAATGTTAGAGAATAAAACAGATGCATATGAAATAAATCAAATGTAAGTTTCCTGATTTTAAAATAATATATATTCATATATATAAATATTTATAATTTAAACAGTTAAAAAATTAATGTTTAACAATTGACAATTAACGTTAACGTTAACAAAAAAAATTAACGTTATGTTAGAACGAGTGACATCTATGAAGCTCTAATCAAATATCTGAATATTTATATATATATTACAGCAATAGTAAAAAAAAGAGTCTTAGCATCTCAGAATAATGTTGCTCAATGGTTATCTGTCCAAACCCTTTCCAGTGTATTTGCCACAACTGCTGTCCAATTGGAGCTTTCAAATAAAGTTTAATTAAGATAAAGGCCACTTACATATGCAGATGATCGTATTGTTTTCGGACGCAAGGGAAACCGGGAACCATAATGCTTGAAGTTTAGCACTTTTTCCAAGGATGTGGCAGCAGGGGCCAACCGCAAATGGGGCTCATCTTCGAGTGTCCGCATTACTAATGCCGGAAGGAAGCCGATAATTGATTCTCGCAGGAGTTCTAAGTGCAGGGTTCGCGACTGGCTACCTTTCTTTCTACGGAACTTCCAACGGATCATCAAAAAAGACAGCTTACTTCTCTCCTCTCTCCCGATTTTTTTCCTCCCCTCCACCCTCCCCTTGATATTTTCAGGACCCTTTTTTATGTCCTTCCAGTTCACACGCCCTTCACTCACTATTGACCGGATTTTCTTAAAATCCGCCACTGGGCCTATAGACATTTCTATTGGTGAGGTGAATGCCGACACTTAATCACATCGAAGAGTGGCTAATACTTTTTTGTAAGTCAAAGGTCAATTTCACCAATACAGGCGCATTTTCCAAAACATGTGTGCTTATCATTCTACCCACAGCCAAATGATTATGTTTTCGTTCGGAAGAGACACCCCATCAATAAATACGCGAGTACAATAATTTCACAAGTCACAGCTTAATAAATTTTCTTTTTTGACTACCTGCGCTTTGAAGTTTCGCAAGATTCCGCCACTTAAAACACAGCATAAAGATATCATTTACATTCGCAGTTGCGGCGAAGAAAAGAGTTGTTTCCTCCGGAACATGTCACCGTTTGATCAGATATTCACATCCGGTAAAGGCTAGAGACCACCATATTCACGCCATTTCAATAGACGTACATAAAATATACCCCACAACACGTGCATTATACAATGAACAATAATTTTACCTTAATACAAAATATATTTATAAATACATATTGACACGCATATCGACAAGGCAAAATTTAATGACATTAACAATAATGTTGCTAAAATATCTGTAATATGAGTTAAATATTTTTTTATCCTCACATCTTCCAAATTTCCACAATTTCTTTAAAGTGTTTAATTTAAACAAAAAATAAACTGATTTATGAATAAAAAATTTAGCTATTATTATCACGAAATTAAAATTGAGTAAATTTATAATTAAAGTTTGTTTAATCAGAGACAAATGTATCATACTGTGATAATGCACTATGTACGATACGGCAAAATATTTAATATTGATTAAAAATTATAACTGGCATTAATTAATATTTGTTACAAGGAAATATAATCAGCATTATAGAATTTAATTTACGTGTAAATAATTTCGAAATTATTTGAATATTTAAAAAAAAATGGTAAAAGTAACTTAAGAGCATTACAATAATTACCTTTTATTGTATTATTCAGCATAAGAATTTAGATCACAAATGGGAAAAAAATTTTTTGAAAAATATACGCATTACAAACTCGCATAAGAAAAAAAAAAATGCTAGAATGAAAATACAAAAGAAAAGAAAATAGCTTTTTAATATTTAAGATTTTAAACTTATTTTTAATATTTCCAACAATTTTCGTAAAAATTCTGCATTCCTATTATTCTTGACATATAAATCAAAAGTTATATTTATTTTTATCAAGAAGAACAGTTTTGTAATAAATCCTTTTTTATAACAGTAAACGATTTATAAAAACATTTTACAAAAATATCAACAGGAATTATTTCTATTTAACACTTTTTGTAACTTTAAATAGAATAAAATAAAATAAATATAAAAAAAAAAAAATAAAATTCAGAAAGATTCATGCAAATTACTTAATTTCATGAAACGTCAAAGAAATTTCAAAGTAAAAAAAATTATGCAATATTTTACTTATGAAACTAAGTATACAAAAGTCCAGTAGGCATCAATTATTAAAGTAAGGAAAAGAAAAAAAAATTAGAGTACTATTCTTACTTACAAGAAGACTAAAAGTTAAACACCGGGTATATTTGACGAACACTTAAAAGAGCTTTTTCATTTACTAGGAAAAACTTTTCCTTCTTTAATTGAATGCTAGCCAATAGGAACTGCAGTGTTTGTTGGAAGGAAAAAAAAAAAATCGTTTATTTCTACTATACATTTCCCACAGGACGGTGAAAACGGAAACATTATTGCGATCGACTGATCATTCATGAAATGATTTTCAAAAAGACTGATAATTTATGCAAAAATAATACAATATCAAATCATTTGTAATTTAATGATCAAATTGTTTGTACTTCATTTTTAATTCAACTCGTCGTATAAAATGGGTTTTCATTGGCGCCTCATTTGAAATTGGGATTCTTGAGGCTGCCACAAATTTTCGAGCAGGTATAGCAGTGACATCTGGAGGCTTCCCAACCTTTTCGAACACACTTTCTGATATACAGATTTGTCGAACTCAATCAATGGCTTTCAGTTCGGCATCTATTGTTAGGTTTAAAACCAAACTCTTATAACAGTCTGTTAGTGTACATCTAGAGGTGAATTTACCCTTGTTCAATACATCTAGAACTGCATATGAGATATCTATTGTATTTATCTATCTGCGTATTATATATTTCTGCCTGTTCTAGACCTATAACGGCTTCAAGAAGAGGGCCACATTCAGGTTCATAGGAACACTAATTTTTATTTACAAGCATTATATATATATATATATATGTTTTTTCATGTTGTAATTATTTTAATTTATTTTCTACTTTTTTTGTGTGGGTGTGGGGGGAATTAGGACGACAATCACACAAATGCGAAAATTTTCCATGCATTTTATGGAGTTGATTAATTTGAAACGCTGAGCAAATAACATCAATATGGCATTTTCAAACGAATAAAATTTCAAATAAGAATAGTCAAACCGTTAAAAAAATAGGCAAAAACTAAACTCATATTTTAAATTTAACCGAAATTCTTACGATGCATTGAAAACCAAAACCAACACACACTAAATTTTTCCAAGGCGTTTATTTCCTCAGCTACCAAAATCGATATCGCACAACTTACAACTCGCAAATACAAAACACGCGTCTCACTCTCACTCTTATCCCAAAAAACTTAAAATTTTTCCCAAAATTCTGCGCATAGATTGAGATAAAACCCCATTTACAACAACCACAAGGAGAAAAACATTTATTATATATACACACACACACACATCTTCATTTTGTGAAATCTACGCACATAAGAAATAAAAATGATGTCTTTTCTCCCCCATTTCCGTATTTGGGTCGTCAATAGTGCGTTTCCACAGTTGCGGCTTTCGCTTCCTTCCGAAAGCGCCATTGGTGTGTGGGGGGAGGGGGGAGTAACGATAAAAAATGATCGGCTTACTCTTATAAAAGGATGTGGGCGTGGGAGGAAAGGAGTGAAATCGAAAGGTGCATCGAGGATGGTACACCTTAAATCACACACCCCCCACACATTTCCCCCAAAGAACTTTTTTTCAAGGGTTCTAAAAGATAGAGGGTAGCTTCTTGATGACGCATTCGATATTTCTTTAGCGGTATTTCTAAGCTGTACTAAAAATGGCACAATTCATTTTCATTCGGGTTACGGAGGTACCGGTAACATGTGGGGAAAAGAGAAATCGAAGTTTCGATGAAGCTTAAAGGAATGTGAATGAAACGTACATTTCAGCGTAAAATATACGCAAAAATTTGAGTTATTTGGATTAAATTTGATTTAAAAGAGGGATAATTGTATTCAGCAAACATTTATATTCAAAGCTACTGCAACAATTTTTATTTTTCTTCAATGTCAGCACAATCAAGAATTAATTGTTTAATTAAGAAGAATTGTTTAATCAAGAATTAATTGAATTAATTGTAACACATGTAAATTGTATTTCTTACATTTTTAAAAATTGATATATATCGAGCCCCGACGATGCCACGGTTGTTTGCAATGGTTTAGGATCCACTTTAAACTGTAGGTTCAGCTTAATATATGACCTTTGAGCGACGGTTTTCAAAGCAAAAGGACAAATTACTTTCCAAATTAGTTTAAAACTAACTTTAATTTAAATTTCAAATACATTTATGAAAAATAAAGGGAATTTTTGGAAAAGAATTAAATTGAAAAAGTAGCACGGATAAATTTTTAATAGAATTAAGCCAGGATACCAAGAGAATGCCAGAATCATTGAACCAAAGTTTAAACTCGCCTACAATGATTATTATGGGTCCCTGTCTAATTAGCCTAAGTGTGCACAAAATAACCGTAGAGCAACAAACCAAACTATGTATTTGAAAAATATTTATTACTGTAAAAAAACAACATGGAGCCTACAAATTTAGGCAAGTCTTAAATTTATATGAAAACCTTTGCATTATTTATTTATGATTAAAAATTTTTTTTTTTTTACATTTTTTAAATGAGAAAAATATTATATCTGTATATAGTCATATTGTATTACTTAAAACAAAATAGAGTATTTCATGTTATAATTATTTTAAATTTTTAATTATTTCAATTTTTTTTTTTTTTTTTGGGGTGAGGGTGGGAATTATAACGATAGTCACATATATATGTGTAATACACACACATATGTGAAACATTTTCAGGCATTTTATGGAACTGATGAATTTCAAGCTAAGAGCAAATGAAATCAATATCGGATTTACGAACAAATAAAGTTAGAATAAGAATAATAAAAACTTAAAAATAAGGGGAAAACAAATTCATATTTTAAATTTAACCGAAATTCATACGATGAATTGAAAACCAAAACAAACATACGCCAAATTTTCCAAGGCGCTTATTTCCTCAGCTACCAAAATCGATATTGCACAACTTACTCACAAATACAAAACACGCCCCTCTCTTATCTAAAAAAACTTAACCATTTTTCCGAAATTCTGCGCATAGATTGAGATAAAACCCCTTTACAACAACTACAAGGAGAAAAACATTTTTCTCTCCAAACACGCAGTCATCTTCATCTCGTGAAATCCACGCACATAAGAAATAAAAATGTCTTTCTCCCCCATTTCCGTATTTGGGTCGTCAATAGTGCGTTTCCACAGTTGCGGCTTTCGCTTCCTTCTGAAAGCGCCATTAGTGTGTGGGGGGAGGAGGGGAGGAGGGGGAGTAGCGATAAAAAATGATCGGCTTACTCTTATAAAAAGGATGTGGGGGTGGGAGGAAAGGAGTGAAATCGAAAGGTGCATCGAAGATGGTACACCTTAAATCACACCCCCCCACACACACATTTCCCCCAAAGAACTTTTTCGAGAGTTCTAAAAGAAAGAGGGTAACTTCTTGATGACGCATTCGATATTTCTTTAGCGGTATTTCTACGCCGTACGAAAAATGGCATAATTCATTTTCATTCGAGTTACAGAGGTAGCGGTAACATGTGGGAGAAAGAGAAATCGAAATTTTGATGAAGCTTAAAGGAATGTGAATAGAATGTACATTTCAGCGTAAAATAAAAGTAAACATTTACGAGTTACATGGATTTAATTTGATTTAAAGAAGGATAATTGTATTCAGCAAACAAAATTTTTATTTAAAGCTACTGCACCAATTTTAAATTTTCGTCGATGTTAACATTTCAAGAATTAATTGTAGATAAGTTCAACCTTTTAAGGTCTGGTTTGTCACTCTACGGTCATTTTGTGCACACTTTATACTAATTAGACCAGGACCTACAATTTAACGAGGGTTCTGAACCACTCACAAACATCTATGCTACCACCAGGATTCGAATCAGAAGCCCATGGCATCAAAGGTCAGAGTCTCCCCAGGAGAGGGAAGTAACTTTCGCGCACCCTGCGCTACCTAAGTATCAGATTTTCAGTTTAGAAGTTGAATCATTCTACAAATCTATATTTCTTTCAATGTGTTAAAATCCCAAAATCAATCAGTGCCTCAACCCAACCACACCCAGTTGCAATCCAGATGCATAACCTGCACTATAATACTAAAAAAAAAGGAGTATTATAAGCAGACGATTTTGCTTATGTATTTGAAAAATATTTCTTACTGTAGAAATACAACATGGAGCACACAAGTTAATGTAATTGTAAATTTTATATGAAAACATTTGCATTGTTTATTTATGATTAAAATTATTATTATTTTTTTTTTTTTACATTTTTAATTGTGAGAAATATATCTAGTTATAGAAATATCATATATAGTTGTATTTTTTTTTTTTTTGACATTACAACTACTTGAAATTTTAAATTATTTCTACTTTTATGGAGGGGGTTATTACAACGCTAATCACAGAAATGCGAAATAAACTCATGTTTGTGAAAGTTGCAACATCATGAAGGAATCGTCATAATTGAATGAAATTTAATACACAGTTGAGTGGTAGTGTCACAAATAAATGATTAAATGTTCAAAACAAACAAACAATAACAAGAGATCGGAATCAGTATTTTTGTGTAGCCACCACGCGCCGCAATAAGTGCTGCTACGTGACGTGGCATGGAGTCAAACAAATTTTGAATGTCTGCCTGAGGAAGAGCATTCCATATTGCTTGTATGCGCACCCAAAGTTCGTCTCCAGAAGCAACAGGAAGAGGATCACGAGCGAGACGCCGACCAACGAAATCCCACACATGTTCAATCGGCGACATATTCCGGGGAATACGCAGGCCAAGGAAGAAGCTATACCTGCCGCGTTGCAAAGAAGGATTGAACAGTCCAAGCGATATGTGGGCGGGCATTGTCCTGTTGAAATACAGTGCCTGGCAAGCTTTGAAGGAAGGGAACAGCTTGGGGCTGTAGAACTTCACTGATGTACCGGTAGCTGTTCAGATTGCCCGCAATTCTTAGCAATTGAGATCGCCCATGATATGCTATGGCACCCCAGACCATAACTCCGGGTGTTCGTCCACTGTGGCATTCGATAATACACTCCGGAAGGTGGCGTTCACCGGCATAGCGTCTGACACGAATGCGGCCATCATGGTACCACAAATTAAAGCGGGATTCGTCAGAAAACACGACATGCTGCCAATCAGCACGCCAGTCACTATGCTGAGCGGCCCATTGTAGCCGCAGGCGGCGATAGTTTAGCGTGAGAGGGATCCTGTATAAAGGAGTCCTTGCGCGCAGTCCACGCTGCAGGAGACGTCTACGAATTGATGAAGCACACAATGAAACACCTGTAGCTATTGACCACTGTGCTGCCAATTGTATAGAGGAAGCTGTACGGTCCGTCAGCGCCATGCGTACCAGGTGTCTATCATCGCGAGCTGACGTCACATTCCCAGGTCACATTTCGGGGTCCCTCCCGTGTTTCCGAGTTGTCCGACACTCCTCCGTCCACTGCTTCCAAAGACGCATCAATTTGCTGCTGTTACGCTGCACATGAGCGGTTACTGCACGATAAGACAATCCAGCTTCACGAAGGCCGATGATTCTCCCCCGTTCAAACTCTGTAAGTTGTTCAAATCACGCTCTCTTTCGTCGAAGAGGCATAAGTAACGATTGAGCTAACGTTTACCACTAGCAGATAACCACCGATAACCATACACGCCTCTCTACAGCCGTCTATTTATTCGGATCCATCCGCCGTTCAGAGGGCGCTGCTCAGCATACGCATGCGCTACGGATTTGAAATTCTAATCATTTGCATATCGTGCGCTAATTTACATTTCCAGAAAATTTCAGTTCACTCGCGTAAGTCCTTCATGGTGTTGCAATTTTCATAAACATGAGTTTATTTTCCATGCATTTTATGAAATTGATGAATTTCAAGCAAATGATTTCAATATAGGATTTTCAAAAACATAAGAATAGTTAAACCTTAAAAAAGGTGAAAATAAAATTCAGATTATAAATTAAACCGAAATTCTTACGATGCATTGAAAACCAAAACAAGCATACGCTAACTTTTTTTCAAGGCGCTTATTTCCTCAGCTACCAAAATCGATATTGCACAACTTACTCGCAAACACAAAACACACCTCTCTCTCTCTCTCTTTATCTAAAAAACTTAACCATTTTTCCAGAAATTCTGCACATAGATTGAGATAAAACCCCCATACCTACAACCACAAGGAGAAAAATAATTTTTTCCACACACACACACACACACAGCAGTCTTTCATTTCGTGAAATCCACGTATATAAGAAATAAAAACGATGTCTTTCTCCCCCATTTTCGTATTTGGGTCGTCAATAGTGCGTTTCCACAGTTGCGGCTTTCGCTTCCTTCCGAAAGTGCCATTAGTGTGTGTGTGTGTGGGGGTAACGATAAAAAATGATCGGCTTACTCTTATAAAAGATGTGGGGGTGGGAGGAAAGAAGTAAAATCGAAAGGTGCATCGAGGATGGGGCACCTTAAATCACGCACCTCCCACACACTTCCCCCAAAGGACTTTTTCGAGGGTTCTAAAAAGATAGAGGGTAACTTCTTGATGACGCATTCGATATTTCTTTAGCGGTATTTCGAAGCTGCACGAAAAATGGCATAATTCATTTTCATTCGGGTTACAGGGGTAACGGTAACATGTGGGAAAAGAGAAAGAGAAGTTTCGATTAAGCTTAAAGGAATGTGAATAAAACGTATATTTCAGCGTAAAATAAACGTAAACATTTACGATTTACATGGATTTAATTTGATTTAAAAGAAGGATAATTGTATTCAGCAAACAAAATTTTTATTTAAAGCTAATGCAACAATTTTTAACTTTCTTCGATGTTAACATTTCAAGAATTAATTGTAGATGAATTCAACCTTTTAAGGTCTGGTTTGTCGCTCTACGGTCATTTTTGTGCACACTTTAGGCTAATTAGACCGGGATCTACAATTTAACGTGGATTCGGAACCACTAACAAACATCTACGCCACCACCAGGATTCGAATCTGAAGCCTATGGCATCAAAGGTCAGAGTCTCACCAGGAGAGGAAGTAACTTTCGCGCACACCGCGCGTTCCCTAGTATCAAATTTTCGGTTTAGAATTGGAATCCTTCGACAAATCTATACTTCTTTTAATGTATAAAATCTCAAACCTGTGTCTCACCCCAACTACACCAGTTACAATTCACCTGCATAACCTGAACACTACAATACTAAAAAGAATTGAATATTATAAGCAGATGATTTTGCTTATGTATTTGAAAAAATATTTCTTACTGTAAAAAATCAAAATGGAGCACACAAGTTAATGAAATTATAAATTTTATATGAAAACTTTTACATTGTATATTTATGAATACAATTTTTATTATTTTAAATTTTTTAAATGCGACAAATATTATATCTGTATAAAGTTACGTTGTATTATTTAAAACAAACTACAGTTTTTTTATGTCGCAATTATTTGAAATTTGAATTTTTTTACTTTTTGGAAGGGGGATTATAACGTTAATCACACAAATGCAAAATTTTCATGTATTTTAAAGAATTGATGAATTTCAAACGCTGAGCAAATGAAATGAATATCGGATTTTCAAACAAATAAAAGTTAGAATAAAATTAGTCAAAACTTTAAAAAAAATAACAATAAGATGAAAATAAAATTCATATTTTAAATTTAACCGAAATTCTTACGATGCACTGAAAACCAAAACAAACAATGCGCTAAATTTTCCAAGGAACTTATTTTCCCAGCCAAAAACGATATCACACAACTTACTCGCAAATACAAAACACGCTCTCTCTTATCTAAAAATCTTAACCATTTTTCCGAAATTCTGCATGTATTGAGATAAAATCCCTTTACAACAACCACAAGGAGTAAAACATTTTTCTCCACACACACACACGCAGCCATCTTCATTTCGTGAAATCCACGCACATAAGAAATAAAAATGATGTCTTTCTCCCCCATTTCCGTATTTGGGTCCTCAATAGTGCGTTTCCACAGTTGCGGCTTTCGCTTCCTTCTGAAAGCGCCATTAGTGTGTGGGGGCGAGTAACGATAAAAAATGATTGGCTTACTCATAAAAAGGATGTGGGGGTGGAAGGAAAGGAGTTAACTCGAAAGGTGCATCGAGAATGGTACACCTTAAATCGCACACACATCCCACACTTCCCCCAAAGAACGTTTTTTCGAGGGTTCTAAAAGATAGAGGGTAACTTCACGCATTCGATATTTCTTTAGCTGTATTTCTAAGCTGTAAGAAAAATGGCACATGAAAATAATTCATTTTCATCTGGTTGCAGAGGTATTGGTTAACATGTGGGGAAAAGAGAAATCAAAGTTTTGATGAAGCTTAAAGGAATGTGAATAAAATGTACATTTCAGCGTAAAATAAACGTAAACATTTACGAGTTACATGGATATAATTTGATTTTTAAAAAAGGCACAATTATATCTAGCAAACAAAATTTTTATTTGAAGCTACTGCAACAATTTTCAATTTTCTTCGATGTTAACATTTCAAGAATTAATTGTAGAATAGTTCAACCCTTTAAAGGTCTGGTTTGTCGCTCTAAGGTCCTTTTGTGCACACTTTAGGATAATTAAACCAGGAACTATAATTTAACATGGATTCTGAACCACTAACAATCACCCATGCCACTATCAGGATTCGAATCTGAAGTCTATGGCACCAAAGGACAGAGTCTCATCAGGAAAGGAAGTAACTTTCGCGAACCCTGCACGTACCTGAGTATCAGATTTTCGGTTTAGAGGTGGAATCCTTCCACATATTTATTTCAATGTGTTAAATCTCAAACCTGAGTCTCAACCCAACCCGACCCAGTTGCATAATCTGCACATTACAATAACAAAAAAAAATTGAGTATTATAAGTAGATGATTTTGTTTATGTATTTGAAAAACATTTCTTACTGTAAAAAATCAACATAGAGCACACAAATTAATGTAAGTCTAAATTTTATATGAAAATTTTTGTATTGTTTATTTATGATTTTAATTTTTTTTTTTTTACATTATTAATTGTGAGAAATATATCTATAGTTTAATTGTATTATTTAAAATAAAATAGAGTTTTTGGATGTTGCAATTATTTGAAATTTTAAATCATTTCTACTTTTTTTCCCTCCTCTCCCAAAAAGTAATTATAAAAAATAAGTCAAAATTATCCAAAAATAAAGGAATTAAAACGATAATCCTGCACATACTCATTATAACGAAAAGAAAATCTCACATTTTATGGAACTGATGAATTTCAAGCAGTGAACAAATGAAATCAATATCGGATTTTCAAACAAACAGAGTTAAAATAAGAATAGTCATACCTTAAAAAAGGTGAAAATAAAATTCATATTTCAAATTTAACCGGAATTCTTACGATGCATTGAAAACCAAAACAAACATACACTAAATTTTTCCAAGGCGCTTATTTCCTCAGCTACCAAAATCGATATCGCACAACTTACTCGCAAATACAAAATACGCCACACTCTCTCTTATCTAAAAACTTAACCATTTTTCCCGAAATTCTGCGCATAGATTGAGATAAAACCCCTTTACAACAACCACAAGGAAGAAAAACATTTTCTGCGCACACACAAACACGCAGTCATCTTCATTTCGTGAAATCCACGCACATAAGAAATAAAAACGATGTCTTTCTCCCCCATTTCCGTATTTGGGTCGTCAATAGTGCGTTTCCACAGTTGCGGCTTTCGCTTCCTTCTGAAAGCGCCATTAGTGTATGTGGTGGGTGGGGGGTGAGTAACGATAAAAAATGATCGGCTTACTCATATAAAAGGATGTGGGGATGGGAGGAAAAGAGTGAAATCGAAAGGTGCATCGAGGATGGTACACCTTAAATCACGCACCCCTCCCCCTTCCAGATACACTTCCCCCAAAGAATATTTTTTCGAGGGTTCTAAAAGATAGAGGGTAACTTCTTGATGACGCATTCGATATTTCTTTAGTGGTATTTCTAAGTTGTAGGAAAAATGACATAATTCATTTTCATTCGGGTTACAGAGGTAACGGTAACATGTGGGGAAAGAGAAATCGATGTTTGGATGAAGTTTAAAGGAATGTGAATAAAATATACATTTCAGCATAAAATAAACGTAAACGTTTACGAGTTGTATGGATTAAGTTTGATTTGAAAGATGGATAATTGTATTCAGCAAACATTTATATTTAAAGCTACTGCAAAACAATCAAGAGTATTGTTGATTAGTTGAACCTTCTAAAGAATTCATTGATAAAATTTCAACCATGTCAATTGTATTTCTTACATTTTTAAAATTGATAGATATCGTGTCCCGGCTGCGACATAGTTGTAATGGTTTTGGAGTCCATTTTAAAACGTAAGTTCCGGTTTAATATATTAATATATGACCTTGGAGAGAGGAATTTGAAAGTAAAAGGACAAATCACTTTCCAAATTAGTTTAATTTAAATCAAACTTTAATTATAATCTCAAATTTATGATAAAAAAGGGAAATTTTAGAAAACGAATTAAACTGAAAAAGTAACACGGATCAATTGATAACAGAATTACGATAATAATAATAATGCTAGGATCATTGAACCACAGTTTAAACTCGCCTACAACGATTATTATTATAGCTGTGGATTCGTTTTGTTTGTTGCTCTACGATGATTTTGTGCACACATTAGACCGGGGCCTACAATTTAACGTGGATTCTGAACCACTCACAAATATTCCTGTCACCGCCAGGATTTGAACCTGAAGCCTACGGTACCAAAGGACAAAGTTTAGCCAATTGGCCATCAAGCCGCATAATCGCTGTGAAAGAATTTTCATAAATTTATTGAACGACAGAGTATTTGGGGGAAATGGACTTCCTTCCATCTGTCCCATGCAAAACTTCTAACCTTTACCTAATTTCTCACCAAATTTATTGGCAATTTAGTGATTCTTTAGCCTTCTGTTTCGCACAGAGTATATCGGCAGTATTTTAACAAAAAATATTCCTTTTATCAAGTCGAATTCAATAATACAAGAAATCATTTTAAAAACTATCAACTAACCAAAATTACGCGCAATTATCTACATATATTTTCATGGCATTTTTGTAACATTTAAATTTTATAAGATTATTTAGCATTAAAAAACAATATTTCGAATTAAATTTTTGCAAGTCTCATGTAAAAAAACTTAATTCCTTCTCAGTCATTATCCATATCAAATGCCCCTCGGCTGCAATACAATAGGCCTTCTCCTGAGATAGGAGACCAAGTTAAACACGAATCTGAACTAAGGACCTTGGTGCTCCAAAACTCATTTAGGGCTTTATAACATCGGAAACCGTGAGCCTAATGCTCATACACGCAAGGAATAATGAATAGCTCGATTAAATATACTTCCTTTGCGAGTCTTGATACGAAAACGCCAACATAAAAATGTAACATGGAAGGAACATGGTGTAATTTCGCCTCCAAGGCAAGAAAACACACCAACCCTAAAACCTCCCTCGGAAAAGTTTAATTCCATGCATACAAATTGGGAGAAATTTAAAACCCCGGGCTGGAGGAATTAAATTTGTTTCTTTTTTAACCCTTCTTTACTTTCTGCCATCAAGATACTATAGGGATTTTTTTCTTTCTTCTTTTTTTTAACTTTTTTTTTTTTTGTAATTTAATTCTGAAAGTAAAGAATCCCCTCTTTTTTTCCTTTATTTTTATTTAAAAGTTATTTCTTGCTACCCACCACCAGATTTTTTTTTTTTCTATTAAAGATTTTTTTCTTTTCTCTCCTCTCGGGCGAGTTAGCTATGAGTTTCTTGGTGGCACTGATTTCTTTAACTTTATAACAGAATTTTTAGAGAAAATAGAAATGGGAAAATCATAAAAAAATAAATAAAAAGGACACAGCGTCTTATTTAACGGTTATAATTAATCCACTTTGGACTGTGGTAAGCAAAAAAGAATACAGATACAATAAAAAGAAGGAAAAATGATTGAAAAAGAGAAAGACTGAAAACTTACTTTACGTTGTCGGAATTTTGAGTCAATCAATTTTCAATCATTGAAAGACAAGGGTTTTGAATAAAAAATGCTGAATAAGCATAACTATTTCTGATTTTAATAGATTCGAGGTTGAAATTTTTGTCTCCAAACAAGTTATTAATCTAAATATAAATAACAGGCAATGGCAACGTTTTTCAAGCAATGGCAACTAGCAACTTTTTAATTGGCAATGGCAAAAACCAATAGCAGCGTTTTTCTTCTAGAAAATTTGATCCTAACGTTCTTCATTACATTTGATCCCGGCGGTGACATGGATGTTTGTAGTAGTTCGAAATTCGTAGGACCTGGTCTAATAGGATCGTAGGGCGTTGCGGGTGTAGTGTTACTCGCGTTTGTAGTATATCTTCAAGCTACACGTACCCCCCCCTGAGTAGTGCTAAATAACTAACAGTGGAACAGCCCTTGCTTATGGCATAAAGATTAACTGTCTCTGTATTGCCAGCTGCATTAGAACAATAACCAAGTATTGACGTATAAGATGCACCAATTGTAATTATAGTGGCCTTATGGCCGAGTGGATAGCGCTCTGGCACTCGGTACCACAGGTTTCGGATTCGGTTATAATTAATTTTTTTGACAGTAGTAAGCAAAAAAAAGAACAGATAAAAAAAAAAAAACTTATATTACTTGTTTTTGTAAGTCAATTCCAACTTTTTTTCTTACAATATTGCAGGAAATCCTTTATAAATTTTTCATTCATTTTTTTTTTAAGTTCATCTGGCGCCATCTATTATTAGATATATGAAACTTAAATCTAAAAAAAAAAAACTAAAATTAATGAATTAAATTTAATGAATGAGTTAATATTTGAAAAAACTGCATTAACATCAGTGTCATCCACTACAAGTTAAAAAAAATGTACTTGAACTTGAGTGGATGAATAAAAAGTATTTTAATGAACGATTGAAAATTTGAAAAAGATATATATAGGGAGAGTGTGAGCTAATAGAGGAATTGAAAAAAAAATGATTGGAAAAAGAAAAGACTGAAAACTTTACTTTACGTTGTCGGAATTTTTGAGTCTTTGCCCCACAGTTCTCAAAGGCGACGCGAATTCAATTTTCAATCATTGAAAGAGAAGGGTTTTGAATAATAATAATAAAAAAAATAGTTGCCATCTCTACCCTTTTTGAATGAATTCGCTCAAAATTTTTTTGAATTATGCATGCAGCGACGCGAATGCAGAAAACTTGAAGAGACAAGTCTGAATAAATAAAACACTTTATGGAAAACCAAACGAGAATTATTCGCGGGGATGGGTGATTAAGCAATGGAGGGTGGAACCGCTTTTTGCCCAAAATGCTGATGTTACTAGGAATAGGAATGGACCTCATTTAATGCATGCACTACGGTGTATAAAGTAGAGAAGAAAATCAAAACATTTGTTTTTCGCTGAATAAGCAAAATTATTTTTTATTTTAATTGATTTGTGGTTGAAATTTTTGTATCCAAACCAATCATTAATCTAAAATAACTGGATAAAAAAAAATCAATGGCAACGTTTTTATTCAAGAAATACTAATAATTACATTTGATATAAAAAATTGATAAAATATTAGATAAAAAAATATTTTAATGTATGTCATAATACATTATATGTAATAATTATTTTGTATGGATCTGAGACTTGGACTATGAGAAAGTGTGATGAAAAGTTTGAGAATATGGGAAAGATTTTGAGAAAGAACTTTGGAACCGAACCACTAGCAAAAATTCATACTACCACCAAAATTCGAACCTGAAGCTTGTTGTACCAAAGGCTAGAGCGCTAGCCAATTGGCCATTGGTACCACAAGCCATTTTCCTGTTATTGAGCCACTGCGGAGATAAGAGAAGAATTCAATGGCTAGGTCATGTAAAGAGAATGAAGTTAAACAGAACAATAAAAGGCTCCCTTAAGGAAACCCCCAGCGGATCTAGACTCAGAGGAAGACCAAGAATTAGATGGGGAGATACGTCTCTCAGGAGGAATTGAAAATAGTATTACAATCTGGAAACAAAGGACAACTAGTCGTATGGAATGGCAAAAGATCGTTTCAAGGGCTGTAGCACCAATGACGATGATGATGGTATGTCGTAATCGTTCAATCTTACTTCTGAAACAAAAAATTTGATTTGCTCCCTCTTTTGGAATGATAGCGATTTGAAATAATTTTTTATTCTCTTTTACTGTGCAAAAAACAACTGTAAAAT
This sequence comes from Caerostris extrusa, assembly GCA_021605095.1. Taxonomy (NCBI): domain Eukaryota; kingdom Metazoa; phylum Arthropoda; class Arachnida; order Araneae; family Araneidae; genus Caerostris; species Caerostris extrusa. Next base: position 27,881 of record BPLR01004327.1, on the reverse strand, counting down.
GTACTTTTCGTAGATATATCAGCATGCTAAAATTATGACGAATAAAAATCGCTCATCCATTCAGTTTCTACTATTACATTTTCCTACTATTAGACCACTTAGAAAGACACCGAAATGTGGACTGCGCACCACCTGATCAAAGGATGAGACACAGTTTAAAAATGAAGAATGATCCAGCCCTGCATGACCATTAATGACGAAGAATCATTTATTTTCAATATTCGAGTAAGCATTCAAATGCTATCTACGTATGCTAAGTAGATGTTTTATGGCAAAAGCGTCAAAAGTGGCCAAATAATTGGTTGCATCAAATAAATTCATTTAAAATCATTATCCCACAAAATGTCAAGAAATTATACTGAGTAATAGGAGTATAAAAATGTATAAAAACAATGATTTCGCAAGAGTATGGAAAAAAATTTAATATTAATAATAAGGAAAAAGATCAAACATCATTCAACTACCTCAGAAGCGTTATTCTCGTACGCCATACACAGAAGATATGTCTCTTATAAATAATTGAGATTATATAACAACTTATAAAACCAAAATTTATGACCTTAAAAATATGCAAGGCCAAAATACACTTTATCAAGATAATGCAAACTATTATACCTTACAGGCTTTAATGAAATGACTGCAAGATAATAGTATTCATATTTTAAATTGCTCGCTCAAGTCTTAGACTTTTACCTAATATTTACGGAGTCGTTAAAAACAAAAGTTTCGTCAGCATTCAATGGCATCCAAATATTATTTTAAAAATATCTGAGAAGTATGCAACAGTATAAATGTGTCGTAAATTAATATTTATTGTTACCAAAATAACTGATGTCGCCAAATATTAACACCCTGTAAAATGATTGTCTATGATTCAGGATAAAAACGTTTTCTTTCAATTTATTTATCGTTTACTTTAAATTTTCAAATATTTATATTTTAGAAGGTGGTTCATACTTTTGGCTATGTCTGTAGTTTTAGAACTTCTAGAATTTTTAACCCAAAAGAAATATGTGCTCAATATACTCGATGCTTTATAAATTAAATAATCAACTTCAACTACTTAAGACCAAATAAATATGTTTTAGCAGAATGCTCTTTGCTAAAAGTTATTCGAGTTATTCTATTAAAAAATCTTTTTTTTTTTTAAGCAGCCAAGTTCAACGGTTCATTGACTTCAATTGGACTGATTTTGAAAAGTAATGATTTTAAAGATAAAAATAGGAGAAAAAAAATCCTGTAGAGAAAAATGGTAAATCAGTTTTTTTTTACATTAAAAAATTCAGCACCACTGCTACTTACAAAGATGTACTTTTAGAGAAGTGTCAATATTTACCTGCAGTTTAAAATTGCTTTATATTAGTAAAACCGCCATTGCCACAATATTGTGATATTGCTTGAACTGAACTAAACTGATTTTCAAAACCTCATTTTAAAAAACTTCTCAAATGTATTAAAGAATTCTTATGAATGATTTTATTTTCTTTGAACACTGTTCAATGAAAGAAGAAAAAAAAAATAATTATAAAATTTTACATTTTAGTCTGCTATTGTGTTATTTTTAACAATTCTACCATTCATTCAACAAAGTTTTAAATATTTGTTTTAAAAAGCACCTGTCATTCCAAAATTTAAATATGCTTATGCTGAAATCATATAATTGAAATAAAACATACTATAAGTTTTAATAAATATTTCATGTAAATTTATTACAAGTAATAGTGCACAATGTAAATTTATTTCCTTAACGTATTTTATATCTAAGAAATGTAATTTTATATTAGATTGTATTGCATGCATGTATGTATGAATCTTAATATCATAAAATGTTTTTCTCATTTAACATAACTTATAAATATTCTTTATATATGTTTCTATATTATTTCAAATTTAAAACAAAATTTAGATAAATTGTCATGCGTTGAAATATTTTCACGTCATGTGGCCCATTTATATATTTTACCCATTTAAAAATATAGAGTGATCGTAATTAATAGATATATTTCAAATTTATGCAAAAAGAAATAGAGATAGATAAAAATATCTTTACTAACTTACAATGCAACTATAAAGAGTTTAAAAATTTCTATACGAGATCTTTGAAGTTGAAATGATAATCGATTTCATGCTACGTATTAGAAAGCATCATAGTGGAGAGGAAGATTTAATATTAGCTCTGAAATATCATTCGGTTCTTTCAAATTAGTACAAGGCGTCTCTGATAGGTTCAATCTCTCGTATAACCTCACATGAAAAAATCAAATTGAGTTGAACAGTGAATTTCATAACTCCTCAGACGCTGACCAAATACATGATATGGAATCAAATATCACTTGGGCATATTATGAACAATCAATGGATTTCCTATTGAAATTTATCAACTCATTTTGGTTACATTGTAAGTGAGTAAAGAAATTTTATTTTTACTTCTTATACTCCTCTTTTTACGTAATTCAAATACATCCAGCAATTCTAGGACACCATGTATTTGAATTAAAATTGTTTCGTTAACAATCAAGCTGACTACTCAGATGCTCCAAATGTATGACATGGAATCGAGTTATCGCTTGGGCATATTATGAGAAATTGAAGGATTTCATGTTAAAATTTATAAACTCATTGTGGTTACATTTAAGTTAGTAAATACATTTTATTATTTTTATTTCTTTTTTTAAGTAGTTTTAATACATCCAGCAATTCCAGGACACCTTGTATCTGAATTAAAATTACTTCGTTAATCATAAAACTGACTACTCACAAATACATGGCATGGAATCGAATATCGTTTTCCTTCTCACATTGAAATTTAAGAACTCACTGCGGTTATATTGCAAGTTAGTAAAGACATTGTATTTTTGCTTCTTATAATCCTTTTTTAAGTAATTTTAATACATCCAACAATTCTAGGACACCTTGTATTCGAATTAGGATTGCTTCGTTAATCATGAAAATGACAGTCGGATGCACAACACACACAGCTGACCCATCACTCCCGCTAAATACTTTATTCCACCCAACAGTTTTGCAATTATCAGTCTCCCGTTTCCAATCTAGGACAGAGTCGCATTGCCTCCGCCAATTGCCAATTAACTGCGCTCGGAACAATTGAGACTGCTCCGCCTGACATTCTTATTAAAAATTGATTCCTTATTCTTAGCGAGATTAATCAGCGAGGCTCCACTTCGCTGTTGCAACTTATCAAATCTACAATGATTGATTGCAATAGATGTGTATTCTCTGTTAATGGCTTAGCGTTCATCAGTTCAACATCATTAAAAAAATTGAAGGGAGGGCTTGATGAAGTGGTTGGTTGGCTGGGGGGATGGAGATGCGAAGTGAAGTGGAAAAGGTACTTACCGAGACCCCCACGAAGCGTGACCGGGGAGATTTCTGAGAGATACATAGGCACCAGGGCTGTACTCAGACCTGAAATAATGCAACAAGAACATACAGTTATAGTAGCAAGGTGAATTAATGTATTTAAAAACGATAATTTGGGTAATTTATTAAAAGATATTCCATTTTAACAAATAAGATGTACAAGGCAGGATTTAAATAAAGAAAACCAATATTTCACGGAAAGTAGCACACATACAAAAAATACAAAAGAAAATGAAAAAAGATGCAGTAATGAATAGTTCACTACTTTTCCATTTTATGTTCCCCATTCTTTTTGTGTTGAATGTTAAGTTTTAATCTTACTTTTATAAATAAAATAATCCAAATACGATAGTATTAGTATTATTGAAAAATTCATGCACAAAAAGATGAAAATCATGAACATAATAAAAAAAAAAAAAGAAATATATAGATTACAGAATTAATTTGTTCAACTAATTTGGAAACGAGAGTATCTTAACAATTTCTAACAGCATAATAAATAACAATTTCATAAGAGTAATGTTGAAAAGTGTATAATAGTTCTGTTAAAAAAAAATAAAAATAGAAAAACTCAAAGAGGCCTTTGTTCAAATAATAAAAAGTTTAGATTTTGGGAAAACCTTGAGCGTGATCTTGAATTTACACTGAATGCAATAAGCAAAAGAGAACCATGTTTTAAAAAGTACAGCCTTATTTGGAAGAACATTTAAGTCCTTGTAAAAAACATTAAAAATTAACTGCTTAAAAGTTGTATTATGTTTTTTTTTTTTTTTTTTATTATTATCATGTATTAATTACAGTTTATTCGATTTTATATAATCCTTGAAAGTTTTCAGTTTCAATAAAGCATAAATGTTGAATTTTTTTTTTTTTCATTGTTGGGACTTGATTTTTCAACAACTTATTCATAAAATTACTATGATGTTAACAATTTTTATAGGAAAACAGTGTGCAATGCTATTTCAATCACAGAGCTAATGTAAAATGGAGGAATTTTTTAAGATGGCTTTTTTTAGAAAGCTGCTCACAATTGACCAAATTAGAACTGTAGGAAAGAGTTCCCGCAAGTTACAATCATTATATATCCAGTGAAAGGTCTTCCAGATTTAGTTAGATTTAATGCACACATACCCAGGGTAAACATTGGCCGAACTTATAGTCCTACTTTTTTATAGGAGAACACGTGTAATCCTTTTTTTTTTTTTTTTAATCATTTATTAAAAAAAAAATCACAAAAGGTGGAATTTTTAAAGATATCTGCGCACATTTGACCAAATTAGAACCTTAGAACCGTAGGAAAGAGTCCCCTCGAGTTACCATCTCTTTATACCCAGTGCAAGATCTTTCCGGATTAATTAGATTTAATGTGCTCATACCTAGAGTAAACACGGGCATAAGTCACTACTTATAGTCCTACTTTTATAGTGAAACATGTGCGATCCTTTTTTTAATTGTTCAACAATTTCCAATTTATCCTTTATTTAAAAAAATCACAAATGGAGGAATTTTTGGCCACATTAGTAAGAGAGGGGTTCGCACGTGTTACAATCTCCTTAAAACAAAAGATCTTCCCGGATTAATTAGATTTAATACGCTCATACCCATGGTAAACATTGGCCTAAGCCACTACTTATAGTCCTACTTTTAAGGCGTGAGGCGTTCCCATCGAGGCGTGAGGCGTTGACCAATGGCAAGCCTCGCCACGTTAGACCCAAAACCCGTCGCTTGAATTTGCCCATCTTTCAACTCTCAAATGCTTGCCGCGTCATGCGACTTGGATTGAGTCAATAGTAGATCTGCCATCTAGTAGAAGTAACAGAAACTTCACTAGGAATAAAGCGATTTCTGAAGCTTCAGTGTGAACGGGTCGAAAAATTTTCTTCCTTGCCGCTCGACGCGTCGCCGCCTCACGCTTCGGTGGACACGAGTCTTTATAGGAGAACATGTGTAATCCTTTTTAAATTATTCAACAATTTCCAATTAATCCTTTTTTTTTTTTTTAAAAAAAAAAATCACAAACGGAGGAATTTTTAAAGATAGCTGCTCACATTTGGCCAAATTAGAACCGTAGGAAAGGGTTTCTACGGAGTTACTATCTTTTTATATTCAGTAAAAGATCTTTCAGGATTAATTAGATTTAACGATCTCATACCCAGGATAAACATCAGCCTAAGCCTAAGCCTAAGCCACTACTTATAGTCCTACTTTTATGGCGGAACCTATGCAGTGCTTTTTTAATTATTCAGCAATTTCCAATTCATCCTTTATTTAAAAAAAAACCACCTTACTTGCAGCCATTCTTTTATTTACCAACTTATAATGAAGTCCGCATTCCTAAGATGCCACGCCTAACAGTACCAAAAAACAAGGGAGGGCGATACGCACACCCGGGCCCGGAGGTAAAAGAAGGAAACGGCGTCGGCGGTAAATGGATGAATAAGAACTCATCTCGGCGCTTCCTGGCGTTTATGTCGGCGAAGAAATGGGCGACCGGCATCCCTCTGGGAAATAAAAGATCCGGAGCATCGCGAGGAAAACTTCTCCGAGCAACAAAGTTTTTGATGGTCTTCCCGCAGGTTTTGACGCCGCCCTTTTATTTGCAGGGCCAGGAATAGCGGCTACAGTTTAACTGCTGCACTTTCTTTTCATGCGCCCCGGCCAAAACCAGACTCTCACGTTCCGAGAAATGTTTATTGTATTTATATATTAAATGTTGTGGGGTTCTTCTTTCTTACTTTTATTTATTTTATGTCGAGATAGTATGTCACGGAGAGAGATTTTTGCTGTTGTAATGGTTATATAGTAGGGTCTTTGGAGTACTGAGGTATCTTTAATGTTGTATTTGGATTTTGCAGTGGATCATTAAACTATGGTTTACCTACCTTAAACTTCTCATATGTTACGGAACATGCATTAAATATGCTTATGAGTACAATCTCAAATATTTAACACACTATGGAAGAACTAAATATATAAATATGCCAAACATTGTAAATCTATTATAGTAAAATAATTCGAACAGGTAAATTTTAAGAGTTTATCGAGAGAGGAAAATAATGTCATGCTATTGGATAATGTCATTTGCATATGAGCAATTTCTAGTCACTCAAGATTAAAAAATTCTCATTTAATAAAATTGAAAACATTAGTAGAAATGATATATTTACTCAACCCTGTTTTTGTGTGGTTTTTCTCTTGTGTAGTATATGGAAAAAAAAAAAATGGCTATCAAAAAAAAACTTAGGATTAAAAAGTAATAAAACGCAGGGAATTTTAAGATTGCACTCAAACCATCAATAGATTTAAGTAATGTAACAAATGTTAAAGCTCACGTAGACAGCTGGTTTTGTAATATGGTAGGTAAGGAAAAGGTTTTATTCAACAACTTCTGAGAACTGAAGAAGTCCCAAACAATAAACTCATAATAGTACTAATTTAATAAGGAAATTTAAATAAAAGAATTCTGCTTAAATATCCAATGATATCCGCATGATAATTTATTGTTGGTAAATCTGTTTTTAAAAATTGACTAAAAAAATAAAAAAGAACATTTTAGTAAATATTTATTTTATTTTATACTCCATCATGTGGCACATTTTTAATTATACCAATTTGGAAATGAAAATATATCCAATTCTAACACAAACCCAGCATTGCGTGTGAAGATAAAAAAATGAGTGAAGTTTTAATGGAATTCATGCATAGCATTGCATTAAAGATTCATTAGAATTCATGCATAGCTTTGCATGGTTTTCCTTGCTCAGAACTATTTACTGATATGAAAATGAATTTAAATGGAAAACCTACTAAGAAAATCCACAGATGAAAGTTTAAGGTTAAGTAACTTTCATCTGTGAAAGGTAAAAACACAGATGAAAGTTAAGGGTAAGTAACTCAAGATAACGTTTTAGTAAATTTTATAAGTACTGATTGATTCATGATTTCTTTATCAGTGGAATAACACAGCATAATTTTATTACAACTTTAAATTCTATTCTATGGTGTTGTTATCGTCGTATCCCCTGAAGAGTACAAGGGAATCAAATATCGTGGTGCTCCCGAATAATATTGGCTATGTTGATTGCGAGCTCTGACTATAAATCCTCTTCCGAGGGATGACCCAGACAATGCGTGGAGACTGCAACAGTTGGGTAATCAAATACATGATGAGTAAGCTCGAGGAGTTGAGAAGGCCTATCTGAATCTACCTCCTTTACAGCAAATTAATGGAATTACTATCTTCACTAACTCAAGGTCTCCCTTAGAGGCTTTTAATAAAGGTTTTTCAAGAATGATCTTGAACATTATATCTCTTAGAACAAATTCACTGTTTGCACAGAATGTGTATCCTGCAATGGATTCCTGCTCATGTGGATTTCGAATTTAGTGAGACTGCAGATTTTTGGCGAAGAATACTCGCAGTCTGGATCAAAACCTACTTACTCCCTTTGCAGATGCAAATGCCTTGGAAAAATCTAAACTTATATAAATCCATACTTATAGATTATAATAAGTCATCCACTGCGTTTTCTCCAGTAAATAAAAACATTTAATTACTATTTGATATTATCAAAACATATAATTTTATGCATGGAATCACGTTAATCTAGTACTCTACCGTGATTCCATACTAGAACGTTCATAGTTGGTCTGATTTTGCTCTCGGGTTACAATATGGAAATCCTTGATACGTATTTAGTAACTTTCATAATACATTAATCTTCATGTTTGTTGTCGATTTTCACCAATTTATTTTAGTCTATTAGACGCTTAATCAAATTTTTGGTACTCACCGCAGTTGAAGCCGATGAGCAGACGTCCCAGAATGAGCATTTCGAAGCTTCCGCAGCTCTTGCTGAAGGTCATGAGAGCCGCCCCCGCAACTCCCATCATGTTGTTCATCAGAAGGCCGCCCTTCCTGGAAAATGCAACAAGGGAAAGATTTAGAGACTGCATGCATATGTATAGGTGAAAAACAATTTAACCATGAAATGAATATCATTGATTGAATCAACTGTAGCAAAAAAACATTCTTTTTTAAAGTTTTAGGTGCTTGGAATCATGGCCTCTTAAAATCCCCTCTCAGTATTTTTACATTCAGTGGCCCATAAAATATAATTTACAACCCATGGATCAGACGAAAAATCACCAAATTAATGAACTTTATCGAAGAAAATGAAAATTCAATCCTCACAAGAAACCATTACCCTTGAAATACAAATTGAACTTTCTGAGCTCTATCACTCCCAACAAAAGGATTTCACTTTTCGTACAATGGCAGGCATCATAATATTTTGTACTGTGTGTCCTACCAACTTTTTCCACAAGTATACCACCCTTATTTATTCCTTTTGTATTGTATGCTTCTCATTTCAGTTATGTTAATGTTAGTTGCATAGTACAATAGCGTAGTATTATAATTAACTGAACATGTATTTCTGTAATTGTAAATGTTTTTATTTTAATTATTTTCCACTCATAACTTGTTAACTGATAAGGGACTACATAACCTTGATACAAGGGTAAGTAAAGTAAAAAAAAGTAAAGTTTAAATATTTGAAAAAAATAATTGTAGTCGATCTCACTACATATGTGCAATTTAAATAAAATTTAATAACAGTAAAATTCAATTAAACATTTTTGCAGAAAGATATTATGAAGTGTCAATAATATATGCATAAAATAATCATTTTTCAATGAGGGATAAAATATATAAATCCGATTGTAAAGGCAGTACTATATCAAAACAGTGATTTCACGATTTACCTGCCATAAAAACTGAATAACATTGTTATTCTGAATATATAAGTCCTATTATTATACAGTATTCCATATTCACAATTCAACTTAGTATCCTTGCATTTCAAAGAACGTTCAAATGGAGAAAATTTAAAGCAGTCATTTCAAATCCTCCAGCCCATTAATCTGCATAAATTGACAATCAAATTAACGATTAAAGCTCCAAAATGCGTCATTATTTACCAATAAGCACACAATAATAGAGCGGCGCATTAACTCGACGGACAGATTTCGAACACCTGTTCAAAGACACCCCTCTTAAACAATGTAGTCTCTATCGCAGCCTGTAAAACTCACGGCAACCTGTAATCTATATTTAATTCGGGACCATTAATAACTCGGAAGTCTTTATCGCTGCCTCATTTTTACCCCGGTCCGAAAACCTTTATTTTCTCATCTATCACTTCTCGACACTATCCGAGGCGAGCAGGTTTTCCTTGGATGGAGATGGGGTTTGGATCAGCAACCATTGCAGCGATGCGCATGCTCGTCAAGAGCAATTTCGGGATGAATCGTGTATTTCGCATATCTTTATTATATTTTTAATGCTAATTGATTATTTTATTTTATTTTAATTAGAAAAAATTATAAATTACACGGAATTTTAAGGTGTAAATCACAGTACATCAATGACGAATTAAAAATTTTAAATGAAAAAAAAAAAAAAAAAAAGAAGAAAGATAAATTAACTTCCTCCTTTTTCTTTAAAATCTACTCATATATTTAAAATGATGGATACAATTTAACCATTTATATTTTATAAATGTTATTCATAATGTCATAATGCTGTAAAAACTTGAATTATAACTTTCTCAAGTGTGAAAAGTAAACAAAATGCAATATTTAAAATATAACTACAAGTTGTATTTTACTATTAACTACGAAAAGAATCCAGATTTTTATAATAGATTTTCTTAACGTTAATTTGGTGTTGAAATAGTTACGTTAATTTGGTGTTGAAATAGTTACGTTAATTTGATGTTGAAATATTTACGTTAATTTGATGATGAAATATATTGCAGATGAAATTTTTTACATTAATTTGATGACGAAATATTTTTGCTGATGAAATATTTACGTTAATTTGATGACGAAATATTTTGCTGATGAAATATTTACGTTAATTTGATGTTGAAATATTTTGCTGGTGAATTATCTGCTTTAATTTGATGATGAAATACTTTGCTGATGAAATATTTACGTTAATTTGATAATGAAATATTTACGCCAATTTGATAATGAAATATTTTGCTGATGAAATATTTACGTCAATTTGATAATGAAATATTTACGTTAATTTGATAATGAAATATTTTGCTGATGAAATATTTACGTTAGTTTGATAATGAAATATTTTGCTGAAAATGAAATATGAAATGAAATATTTACGCTAATTTGGTGATGAAATGTTTGCGTATTTACTTCTAACACATAATATTTTAATATGTGTTAGACTAAGTTTTAATAAAGGTAAATATAACAAAAATACAATAATCAATTCGTAATATTTTTATAGTTCTAGCAATTATTTTTTATCTGAAAATGGACAAAATATTTTCATACAAAATGCTTTCTTGTTATTATATTGTTCTCATATTCAAAAAGAATAGGAGATTTAACGTAAGAAATTCGGTTTTCTGATATTGCCAAGTCCATGAACATGCGCTCTCATCCAATGCACAGGAAATATTCCTGCAGATACTTGGAATATTTCGATCGCGATGAAACGATTTATAACCGAGTATCGATGAGTAGGAATTGACTATCAATACGCTGATTGGATAGAAAAGGAATGTGTTGATAAAATTATAAAGAATGATCCAAGATACGACAATGTCATCGATTTTCAATTAAATGAAAAACTTTTGCGCCGAACTCTCGAAAGAGCCTTTGTTCTACAGTAGTTCATTGAAAGTAGATTTCTTATCTGAAGTAACGAATTAATAGGCAAGCCTTTCTTAAAAGAGATGAATGCATGTTTCTGTGATAAGAATTAATGATATATTTCCTACACATTTATCATTACAATAATGGACCTTATAATTCTCCCATTTTTAGATATAGAATCGTTACATTGTTTACACTGAAATAAAATGTTCATTTACTTCAAAAATCAATTTTGTTTTTCCAAATCTTTGGCTGTATCATAAGTTTTATGATTTTGCACTACATGTAGAAAGTTTTTATATTCAATGAACAAATTTAAAACTTTTGATGAGAAAAAGTAATTATTTTTGTGACCTAATATAGAATAATAACGCTCTGTCTCAGGTGCCACAGCTTTCGGGTTCGAATCTCGGCGGTGCCATGGATGTTTGTAGCGGTTCGAGTCCATTTTAAGCAGTAAGACTAGGTCTAATTTGACTGTAGAGCGTTGTACCGTAGAGCTGACAGTTTTACCCCGTAAAAAAATCCACCTGTCTTAAAATCTGCCAGTAGGCAGACAGCCTTGGCCTATCATGGAGCCTATGAAGAGAAAAATATAGAATAATAGGGCTCTAGCCCAAGTGTCACTGGTTTCGGATTCGAGTCCCGGCAGTGCAATAGATGTTTATAGCGGTTCGGAGTCTGAGTCCGGAGAGCTGACAGCCTTACCCCGTAAAAAGAAACACCTGTCTCGAACTCTGCCAGTAGTTTGTTGTTTTACGGTTATTTTTTGCACACTTCAGACCAATTCGACCGGGACCTTATAGTTCAGCGGGATTCCGAACCACTAACAAACATTTATGCCACCGCCAGGATTTGACGGTGAAGCATGTGGTGCCAAAGGCCAAATGGCCATCAGGCAGTGAGCTACTCAAGAAGAATATAGAATAAATATTTTACAAGACATAATATAATAAAATTAGCAATTTTTTGAATCACTAAAGTCATATGCAAATAAACATGGCTTTATTGTAATTTAATAATTAATATATGTTAAAAGAATTATGTCTTAATTATTTTAATGTTTTTATACATGTAGTCATTATATCTAATCTTTTAAATGTTACCTTTCATTGTTAACCACTAAAATTTCTATTAGTTCTATTTGGCATTTTCTGTTAGTTCTATTTGGCATTTTCTGTTAGTTCTATTTGGCATTTTCTGTTATTTCTATTTGGCATTTTCTGTTATTTCTATTTGGCATTTTCTGTTATTTCTTTTTGGCATTTTTTTTCAGCAATAGAAATAACAGAAAATGCCAAATAGAAATAATTCTATTTGGCATTTTCTGTTATTTCTATTTGCCATTTTCTATTAGTTCTATTTTCCCTTCTTTATTAGCTTTATTTACCATTCTCTGTTAATTTTATTAGCCATTTTATTCTTTATTTGCCCTTCTATTTTTTATTTGCCCTTTTGCTTCATGAAAAATTTAAGTTTCGCATGTTTTAATATCATTATTTCATATAGCAAATCCATATTAAGATATTTTTTCAGCTGTACACAATTCCAACTTCGTTTCTAAAGTTTACCTCATCTTAAATTGTCTACGTTAAAAATTTCCCCAGCTAAATTCAAATATTTCGTGATGTATCAGCATATCTCATTTATATATACATATAAACTCAAATCAGTAACATTTGTTTCCTTACTTGTAATCGTTTTAACAAAGTCTCTAATGCATGTAATTTTATATGCAAGTCGAAAGGTTATTATTTGAAGCAATCAGCCAAAGTGATTGCCGTTTTTTTTTTCCCAAACTGACGGATGGTTTTTCCCTTTGCTATGATTTCAATATCTCAGTTATCCCTCCCATTTTCATTATTTTTATTTAATGATTTTCCCCATTTGGTGTGTTGCCAGTTTTTCGAATGTGCAATTGCATTATTAACTTTCAAAACTGTGAGTAAATTAGTAATTCTTTCTTTTCGAAGACAGGAAAGGTGCAGGGATTTTTAACATTCTCTGTGCGTAGGAAATCGGAATTTTTTTATTTTTATTTCTGTTTAGGCCTGCTTTTAGAGGGATGAATTTCGCTTTTAGGAGGGAAAACCATTCGTCATTAGCGGGTTTTAGGGAAAAGTATTGGATATTTGAAAAAGGAAATATTGGAATATTTTTTTTTGCTTTTGTCTTTCTAATGTAATGTTGACCCACGGTGACAAAAATTCCTCTAAGATAAGAAATATTAGACATTTTATTGTTTTATGTTTTCCCAAACTTTGCTTGCCTGCATTTTTATCGGTAAAGAAACCTTTCACGTTTATAGCTGCGTAAAGTTTCTTTTATCGATTAATTATATTAAAATTACAAAAATTATTTTTAAAATGTATGTTAAATTATTAATATTTTTAACGTTTATTAGTATATTTTCTTTTTAAGAATACTCATTTCTGTATCTTTACCCAAGTATTAGAAACAAGTTCGTTTAAAGGGAAAAGAATAGAGAAAATAAATAAGCTAATAAACGGAATCTACGAAATAGAATCAAAAATCCTAATGAAGGAAAAATACATACATAAGGTCTAAAAATATAGTTAAAATAAAGTCTTAGTAATCGTTTAAAATATAGTTAAATTAAAGTTATAAAATTTTACTGTAAGATTAGTTTTCAGAAACAAGTTTTGATTTTCAATGACTAGTATTTTTAAAGTATGGTCTGTTTCAAATGGAAGATGAGAAACTACTTTTAAAACACTTTCTAGTGTGCAGATGGGACAACTAGATTGTAACTGTGTGTGGCTGGGTTGATATACTTAAGGTACAGAGAGAACACACCTTTATTTACACACGTACAAACACATACAAATATATATATATATATATATATATATATAACCCATTTAAAGTCATATGATTATAGTTTAATGGAAGGACTAAATCCGAAATTCTGAAAAGAAATGCCGAAATTCTGAAACTGGGAAACGCGCAGGCTGAGCGAAATATATTTCCTCTTCGGGTGAGAGTCTGTAAGCCAACTAATACGCAAGATCGAGTTAAATAATTTAATAATAGAGACAGTCTCTCATCCCGAGAGTGTTAATTTTCTCTCGGGATGAGAGACTGTAAAGTAAACGTTTCTGAACAGAAGCGCGTGGTTGCGCTTTACTTCCTCTCGGGTGAGAGTCTGGAGGCCTACTGACCATTTCTCCCGACCGCCACAGAGGCGCTGTTGTCAGTATGTAGTAGGAATCCCGGTGACAACTTAGATTACTAAACATTAACATTTACTCTTTATCTATTCATTTGAATAAAAACGCATGTAAAATAATTATAAAAGTTGGTTGTTCAGTATTAACTCAGTTCAGTTTATGATACAAGATATTGAAATAACAGTTCTTATCGAGATATACGCAAGATTTCATGATCCTAAAATGATGCAAAAACTTTAAAATTATGCAAAAAACATATGCTTTTAAGAAATTCCACTTTTGCCTTATGCTTAAAGTTACTGAAATTTAATTCACAAATTATGTTTTGTACAGAAATTCTTAAAATATAAGGATCTAATATTTATATCCGAATTTTAAATGACTTGCGACATAAGCAAGATTTAAAATAATTAGCAAAGATTTTTAGCAATAATGTTTGATTACAAATTATTTTCATTCGAACTACAATAACGTTCAAATTCCGAAAAACTCGAATTATAATATTTTATATAAATTATTTCAGAGAATCTCAAAGTGTAGATTAGAACTGACTTAAGTTGTATTGCTATAATTTTAATATTTGATTTAGTGATTAAAAATTCTTTTTCGTCATCACTACAGCTTGTTATAGGCCAAGGCAGTCTCCACGAGGTTCCTCCATCTGACTTTGTCCGGGGTCATCTGCTCCTAGACCCTTGAGATCTCTTTCTACTGAATCAACTTATCTCCGGCCTTCCTCTTCTTCGGGGGGCCTTCAATTGTTGAAAAATAACTGCTTACATTTAATTTTCTTCGATTCTTTTTTTTCTCTTTAGTTTCTATATACGAGTCACAAAAACAATGATTTTAAAAAAAATGCTCGTTTAGTTTTTGGTTTGTGACGAACTGATGATGATTCTGGCATATACAGTTCCTGTCTCGTTAACTAGTGCAAAATCATCTTAGCTCATGATACTCACACAATAACTACCAACTCCCTACTTATTGGAGAAAGAGAAATAGCAAGTTCAATTTGCCTTTCACTATTCCTATTTAAAACTAACCCAAGTATTTTCTTCTGTGTCTTTTCTTTTTCCTTTTAGCTTCTATACAAAAACTCAGTCGCAAAAACTTAATGATTTTAAAAGCTGCTTTCGTGACTTTAAATATTAGTTTCTGTCGAACAGATTATTCCTCTCTCGTTAACTAGTGCCAAATCACCGTAGCTCATGATACTCACAACTAACAAATCTACACTTCTCGAGAAAGAGAGACAGCAAGTTCATTTTGTCTTCAACTATTCGTATTTAGAACTATCCAAATCTTTTTCTTCTTAGTTTGGTTTACTTCTTTCCCATTTAGCTTCTATAACGAATTGATTATTGATTCTAACATATTCAATTCATCTCTCGTTTAACTAGTGCCAAATCATCATAGCTCAAAATTCTTAAGCAATAACTGCTAATACTCAATTTGTTCTTTCACCGAAAGAGACAGCAAGTTAAACTTGCCTTTCACTATTCCTACTTAGAACTAACTGGAGTTACTTCTTCTTTGCCTTTGCTTTTTTTTCTTTAAGCTTCTATACACTAGTTGCAAAAACTTAATGATTTGAAAACTTCTCTCATTTAGTTTAAATATTAGTTTGTAACTGATAATTGCTTCTGACATATTCATTTGCTCTCTCGTTAACTAGAACCAAATCATCGTAGCTCATGATACTCACACAATAACTACAACTCCCCACTTATTGGAGAAAGAGACAGCAAGTTCAATTTGCCTTTAACCTTTCGCTGTTCCTATTTAGAACTAAACCCTTTTATTGCGTTCTCGCACATATATCACACAAACCAACAGAGGCAAATGATAGTGCTGCACGCTTCAGACGCACACACACACAATAAAGCCAAATGAATTACTCCGTGGAGCAAACTTTTTAGAAACCCGCCTCTAGTGCTGATTAATAATAATCCGAGTTTCAAATGCAAGGGAAAGGGGGTGTGCAGTGCTTTAAAGCCCGGGCCCATCATTAGCGTTTTTAAAATTATTTACATTCCTTTTCGCCCTGTGTATGGCCGACGGCGGAACATCCCCTTCCATTCTCATGCTAATGAAGCTAATTAGAAAATTAATTTAAAGAGACTGAGTTGTGTCGACAACAGGGGCTCCAGAGAGCTATGGGCTTCGCACAAGGATCAGGTATTTTTATTGTGGTTCGCTACTCCGAAGCAAGATGGCGGGAAATTTCGAATGCACGCAACTCTCTCTCTCATAACGGGATGCATTCGTTGAAGTTTGGGGGAAGAATTTGTGCGCGCTTGATTAGAAGATCTGCCGCCGCTTTGCTCGTCTGTAGAAAGGAAGGATGTGCTTTAATTGCTGAAATGTTCGTCTTCGCGATTTAATCGGAAAAGATTCGGTTCATATTCAATAAACTAGAGGAAGAGTTGAATGACCTTAAAATGCTGTACGATTCTAAATACTGAATATTTATGTGACTAACTTTATTTTAATTAGTAAAAAGTATTTGTATTTACACTACAATAATTTATTTTTATTTGATTTTAAAATATTTCCAAATTATCTAAGCGTCTGTTGAGGCTCCATGATTTTATACCACCTAAAGGAAATTTAAAAGAATAAAACATTACAAAAAATTTTTTTGTCAAGTTTAAATACAATAAAATTTGTCGAATTAATACAGTAATTTTAATATCCTCCAAAAAATATTATGAAATAGTTAAAAAATAGCTATTATTTCCTTTTTATTAACAAAAGGTCAGATCTATTTGAATAAAATAATTATTTTAGTGAATGTTACACATGTTTTTTCTCTCTTTTCATGCTAATAACAGTGGATGCAGTACAGCAAAAAGGTACTTAATATGATGAAATAATTTAATTATTAATTATAAAGTTTATAAGAAGGGTGTCTCAAACAATGAAATTTTTCTTTTCTTTCGGTGAGGGACTTTTTGCGTTGATGACATCAAAATGCCCAATAATTTAAGAGCACTATATATTTTAAGTTGAAATTACAAAATTTTGAAGAAATCCAATCGAGAAATTTGACCCTCGTTTAAACCATAATTCGTTGCTAAATACAGCTTGCGCTTACTCTTGTTAACAAACTCGTTTAGACTTTTTGTAGACTTTCGGTCTTTAGTTAATCCGCTTACATAAGATGGTCAGTATAAGCCGATTAACAGACAAATAATTGGGAGTTCGAATCATATATAGAAAATTAAGTGGATTTGTTACAGGTTTCATTATCTATCAGCATAAATACTTTCAAAAAAAAATTTCGTGAATTTTCAAAAAAAAATGTGTGCAATAATAAGTGAAATGAATGTGTATCATAGCTCATGTAACGCATTCTACATAGTTACAGTTTACACTATTTTGAAACTTTCATTATTTATTAGCCTAAACACTTTCAAAAATTGTCGTGAATTTTCAAAAAAATAAAAAAAAAATTATGTGTGTAACGAAATGAATATGTATCATAGTTCTTATAACGTATTCTATACAGTTAAACAAATTTGTTTTTCAAGTTTTAGTCACGACACCATGAATGATTTTTTAATTCCTTGTTTTGGTTTTTAATATTAAGATTCATATGGTCCAATATTAGCAAAACCAAGTTATTAAGTTTAATAAAATGTTATCCATGATGATATAAATCAAGTGATTTTTATTGTTGACAGATTCTTAAAGGATTGAATATTTTCAATTTGAATTATTTTAAGTAAAAAAAAAAAAAAACACACATATAAATATCATCGAAAAAGGTTAATACAACTTTAAAAATATTTATCCAAAAAGATAAACGAATTGAAGAATTTTTGTCACGAATAAATTTAATCTTAAGGCCATTAAATACTATTCGAAAACACCCATTTCCTCTTCAAAATAACAATCCTTAACATTGATAATTTTAACCACTCTAATCAATGCGGACCCACCAGAACAGATCCAAAAGCCCCGTTAATGAGAAACCAGAATCGGCTCCCCGGAAATAACTCTGCTAATACTTATTTAGCTAACGTTAAGGCAGGACTTATCCAGTTTCCCGCTGCGTTTAAAATCCCTAAAGACCACAAAGGATTACTGCTGCACATCTGTACAGAAGCCTCCGGGTATTCATATCTGCTGTTGCGAAATTATTCCGAAATTTTCTATGCTAAGCGAATAACGAGTTGATGCGATGTTGAACATGAATGTGCTTTGCAACATGACTAGAGCGCTATTAATATTCATTCCTGGATAAACTTAAAATAGGATTAATTAGGTGCGCTGAATGGATGGCGGAACCCGAACTGTCCTCTGGATTTCTATTGGCTAAGAATTTGAATACCGAAATGGAAATATTAGAAAGCTCCATTTTGTTTTAAAATAGAAATGCAGACATATGATAATAAATTGAAAATCTCTAATCAAATTAAATTCTGGTTGGTGTTTTGTATTGCTATTTGACAGTCAATATGACACATTTTAAACCTTCATAAACATCAATAGCACAACAGCCCAGGATGAGCCAAGGCTTTCCTTTGAAGAGAGAAGATTTGAAGAGATTTCCATGCATTCTTCTGGTGACAATGGTCCTTCAATTTTTAACTTTTAGTATAGCAAAATCTTTTCAACTGCATCGCCCTCTTCCTCTTTGTCCCTGTGGCTTTGCCAAAACGAATCTTTTACAAGGTTTAAATCCTTCATTCTAAATACATGAGCAGCCCGGTTTAATCTATTGATCTTAATAAATTTTTATAATATTTGGGTTTTTACAGCATTTATAAATTTCTGCGTTGTACCGTCTTCTCCAACATTCCCTTTCCCCAACACCTCCAAGAATAGCCTTTAAAATCTTCAGCTTAAATATACCCCAATGAGCATCATCAGATTCTTGCCAAAATTCATCTTTCAGAGCTTTAGACAAAAATAGGTCTAATAAGGTTTTTATATAACAAGAATTTAGTTTTTCTGATTATGAACTGTGATTTAAATGGATTTCTTAACCCATAAAAGACCTTATTAGCAGACACAATTCTATTCAGATAGGATCAGAAATTAATTGTAAAAATAATATCTTAAATATTTAAAAAACTGCGTACAGATTCGAAAGTGTAAGTGTCTAAGTACTTTCTAATCTTTGATAGACAAAATTTGAGAATACAGAGTCATTAATGTATTCACAAGTAAAATAGATTTAGTCTGTACATAAAATGCTACTTTTAGTGTCCTATCAATAGGAATATTAAGAATAATACTATCTATAAATGCTGAATATGTACTGAACTGCATTACAGTTATTGAAAACTAAATCCCCGGCACTACAATCCATGTCGCACCATGGCCATCTGCCTACTGGCAGATTCTGAAACAGGAGATATTTTCTTTTTATGGTGTAGGGTTGTCAGCCCTATGCCCCACAGTTATATTAGACCAGGACTTACGGTTAAGTTAATTATAAAATAAGTTTAACGATGTCAGAAAGATCGACTGATAAATTTGAAGCTCTCTATAAGAGAATCATACCCGGTGTTGACAATATTTGATGTAGTTCTACAAGAGCTAGTAAAAAAGTAATTGCGTATTTTTACCATTTACCTTTAATATAAATTATATGGAATTTGTACATTCTTTTTGAAAAGTGGCGCCAGTAATAAAAGATGCCCTAAAATTCATACAATAAATCTTGTATTAATATTTGGGACAAATGAGATCTCATTTTGAGATTTGTAAAGTTCAGAGTTTCCAACTTATCCAGCGTGTCCCCAAATACTCACAAGATTCCTTGCGTAAATTTTGGGGACACCTTTTTTTTAATATGAAGACGCTGACAATCCTTCCTTCAGTAATGTGCAAATATAAATAGTTTGGTCAATTTATAGCTATTTTGAATACGAAATATAGTGGGAAATTATTTAATACCATTGTACATGATTTGAAAGAAAACGAAAAAAAAAAAAAAAAAATCTTTAATGATTGACAACATCATTATCATTACTTTTGAGGATTGCATAACATTGCTTTACACCAGTCAATTTTCTACATTCTTTTAGTAATTCTGATTTCGTATCACAGCAATTGCTACATACAGCAAATCTACCCCAGCACGTTCACATGGTCCCATGACATTTGCACAGATCATCTTTCACACAAAGTTTTCCCCACCATGCACACTTTTCCCCCTTGCAACCACAAATGCAATAAGCCCATCTTGTTTGCGTGCCTCCAAGAGAATCACGTACAGGTACCAATTTCGCACCAACCCAAAAGGCCATCTACTTCACACATCCCCGTGAATTCCAATTACTACACAGGGGCAACAAAAGAACAGTCGCGCTTTCTCTCATTAGACGTGCAACTCCTGATCTGGAGATAAAAAATTAAATTAAAACCAAGCAGGGTTTCTGTTGACCAGCAACGTTTGGAGCAGAAATGACCAGGGGAAAAAAAACTATCTTTTTGGGAAAAACACTTTTATTCTTCAGTAATTAACTCTGATCGCTGAGAGAAAATTACATTATTTTCCGTATTTTCTTCCCTTGTACCATGACGTGCACATAACAAAAAAAAGAAAATCTGGCAACAATTACACAGTGAACAATATTTAACTTCGCCAAAATTTAGTTAATCGCCAAGTTAGGCGAGATACAAGATCGCATTGGGTCTTCTGAAAAAAAGAAAAGTCTGACAAGTTTGGAACAGACAAGAACGATGGTCGTATTTCTGTCCGTAATAAATACAATAAATCTGTAGATTGGAAAGTCTTTAAGGAGGTTTTCAAACAGAGGTGGGGCAAGTCCCAGTTATTATCAAAATTAAAATTTAATTAATTTATTCATAGTTTCTTATGCGATATTATATACTATATATATGGTTAAATAATCTTAGAAAATCACTTTATTTATAAAATAAAGTAAAAATCAAAATCATTTACTTGCAAGAGAACGAAACATAGATTTCTATGATAAATTAAATAGTTGTTATAGAAATTTTTATATCATAACAATTATTTATATAATAGAAATATAAATTTCATAAATATATATAGAAAAATATAAAATATTTATATTTCATAAATTTATATAGAAAAATATATTAATATATACAGAAATTTATATTTCATAATTATATTTATTACAAATTTTTATCATAACAAAATAGATATCTATAGTATTTCTATAGCAACATAAAATAAAGATGTATAAAACTTCATATTTTCAGAAAATGAAATAAAAGCATAAATGACATTTCACATATTTAGCATAAATGGCAATATTTCTTTAATTTCTTGGGCATTGTAACTTAAAATATTGTTATTACAAATATAATATTAAAATGTTAGTTAGTCCACCTGAATTTGAAAATTAAAGTTTATTTCTTTTTATTTTATTTATTTTGAAACTCGAAAAATATTCGTAATAATATACGAAATAAAATATTAAATTTAAACTTTAAAATGAGGTTTATAAAAGGAGTTTCTAAAACTTATTGGAATTCAATACTAGATATAATGAATTTCAATTTATATATTATAGCGCAAAATTTTTAAACAAGAAAATTGACAGTGTGATATATTTAAATAAATAATCGTCGTTCAAATAGTTAAATACAAAAAAGCATTAATTAAAAATATTTAGAAGAATCCAGAAGATTTTAACAATTACACATTTTGAAAAACTATATTTTCAGATGAAGAAATCTTGGAAATATGGATAATTTTTAACAATAATAGTGGATAATTAATTTTTTTATCTTGCATGCTGCTGTTTTATAATAAATTTATTAAATGATTCTTTTGCGTTGAATAAGTTAATTTAAATCTTTCAGGTTTGATGCAAGTCAGTAAATGCTGCAGTCCAACTTATCAAATGGTTAAAAAATATTCTTCATAGATTTCCAAATTATGAACTCTATTTTAGTAAAAGACGATTTTGTAAAATTCATATGCTATTTATTAAATGTAGAAAGAAAATAAACTTTAATTTGTTGAATATAATTAAAAAAATATTTGAAAAATCCCGAGCAACAAAGCATCAAAAGATCCAGAGCAACAGAGCATCAAGAGATCCAGAGCAACAAAGCATCAAGAGATCCAGAGCAACAAAGCATCAAGAGATCCAGAGCAACAAAGCATCAAGAGATCCAGAGCAACAAAGCATTAAAAGATCTCGAGCAATCTATATTAAAAGATCCAACAGTAACGTATTAAAAGATCCAACAATAACGTATTAAAATCCAACAATAACGTATTAAAAAATCCAACAATAACGTATTAAAAGATCCAACAATAACGTATGAAAAGATCCAACAATAACGTATGAAAAGATCCAACAATAACGTATGAAAAGATCCAACAATAACGTATGAAAAGATCCAACAATAACGTATGAAAAGATCCAACAATAACGTATGAAAAGATCCAACAATAACGTATTAAAAGATCCAACAATAACGTATTAAAAGATCCAACAATACCGTATTAAAAGATCCAACAATACCGTATTAAAAGATCCAACAATAAAGTATTAAAAGATCCAACAATAACGTATCAAAAGATCCAACAATAACGTATGAAAAGATCCAACAATAACGTATGAAAAGATCCAACAATAACGTATGAAAAGATCCAACAATAACGTATGAAAATATCCAACAATAACGTATGAAAATATCCAACAATAACGTATGAAAAGATCCAACAATAACGTATGAAAATATCCAACAATAACGTATGAAAATATCTGGAGCAACTATGCATTAAAAGATCCCGAGCGACAAAGCATTGACAACTGTCAAGAAGTAAGGACAATTGTAGTAAATAGACTATTGTTCAGACAATAATAAGCATCATGATAATTAGTCAAGAAAGTAGTTGCTGACCTTCCGAATTTCGTGGCGATGATCCCTCCCGTGATGCCACCCACCATCCCTCCGATGGCGAAAATGGAGACAGCTATGGACCAAATCAGGTCCCTGGTGTCCTCAGAGATCTGGTTCCCCGTCCGGGAAAAGTGCACGTTCGTGATGAAGTCCTGGATCACCTGCAAAAGAAAATAACCAGCATTTAGCACATTAAGAAACACAAACAGTCATTTACAGTGAAATAATTCACTGTAAATGACGCCGTCGAAAATATATTCATTAGAAAAAAATATTTTAAAACAATTCTACAAATAATATTGTGTTTCAATGATGAGGTTAGGTTTTTTTTTTGTTCCTATACGGGCAGTATCAATGATCTGAACTTTTTTTTCTTCAGACTCAAAAGAGAAAACTTTTTAGTTATCTGATTTACCATATGCATCTTCGAGGTGGATAAATGAATTTCCAGTAAGGCTTCTTTGTCGAGTTTAGAATTAGGCTCTCTCGTAATTCTGTGTAACATGGGGTTCGGTGTATAATTATTTGCTACCTTGAGAGACACAATTTTCATGCTTTTTCCAAAGTTATCTCGAATTATGTCATTATCGGTATAGAATTATTTTTTTTTACATTTACTAATCGATATGACAAAATATTGCCGTCATATA
Organism: Caerostris extrusa; assembly: GCA_021605095.1. Taxonomy (NCBI): domain Eukaryota; kingdom Metazoa; phylum Arthropoda; class Arachnida; order Araneae; family Araneidae; genus Caerostris; species Caerostris extrusa. Next base: position 4,105 of record BPLR01004327.1, on the reverse strand, counting down.
CTACACATTTGGCATGTTTTATTTAAACACATGAGTATATATATATATATATATATATATATATACATAAATTTTTCTTTTCAAAAGTAACATTTAAAAAGTTTTCTTAAATTAATCTTCTCAGTGATATTTTATAATGTTAATCAGAATTTTTTTTCATTGACTCAATAGAGGTAGGATGTGGTCTTATAAAACTGTATCAACCGTAGAATGCGTCTTGCAGAAAACGCATAATTTACATTATATTATAAAGTTATATTATTTATATTATAAAAAAAGTTTTCAAAAAAAGTAAAAAAAGTGTCTACAAATTGCATAAGTAATTTCTTGAAATTAATTAAAATAAATAATCAAAATGTTTGATTATTTCCTAAATTCGGAGAAAATCTCATTTCTATGCTAAAAAAAAAAAATATGATAAAGAAAACAAGTGTAATTCATTTTAAATTTTTCTGTGTTGCACTGACTATTAAAATAATGTTAAGAATAGATTTATAAATTATTATTTTAATGTTGAATACGCTGGAATATTTTTTTATTTCTGCATCGAGTTCTCTACTTTTCAGCAGTTCCAAGTTGATCTATTCCTTGTTAGAGTCCCTGAAAGAATTTTTCCGCGTCAATTGAGTTACCATGCAGTAAAAACAGTTTTACAGAGAACATTTGGATTTCACCCCCTTCACTACAAATAGCAACTTCCTTGATTTTGACACTTATCAAGAAGTGGTTTTTTGTGGTTCGGAACCCCACTTTAAACTGTAGGTCCCGTCTGTTTAGCCCACAGTGAGCACAAAATGACCGCAGAGCGACAAAACAAACCAAACCTATCAAGAATGAAATGGCCGAGTTAGAACGAAAAACGAGATTGAACGATTCTCAAAAAGTGGTTTCCCATCCCCTTCTCATTATTAAATATACTTTAATGTTTTATTTCATTTTATGTAAACAAACATTATATTAAAAACTAAATAAGTTTTCAATTAATTGCAATAAAGCATATTTCACATAATCATCCCGTATATTATTGACTATTGTATTACAATATCAGCTGTTCTTACTTGTTTGCATTATTTTTCCAAACCACGTTCAATATTGGTTTAATATGAAATAATCTGTAAAATAATTATTTTAAAGAAAACATTCAGCTGCATCTTTTAAAACGAAAAATCTAATACTCTTCGTTTTCGGCGAAAGATTTGAATTTTTAAAAAAATTATTCATTAATTAATTGTTGCTGCATTACTTAATGTATTTTGCATATTATTTGCTTATCAACATATTTGCTTATTAATGGTTTATCAACTTATAAACCATTTTAACTTATAATCAAAATAAAACAGGAATATATCAGTTTATTGTTTAATTACACACTAATTAAGGAGCATTTTCTTAAAATGTTCTGCATTTACAAAAGGGCATACTTTTTATTACAAAGCATGTTTTTACATTAATTATTTTATTATATTTTCATATTTTAACTTTTTTAATTCGAGCCTAATATCCGTAGATTTTTTTTTGTGTGTTGCGACTCATCCTCAATGTCCTGCTACGTAGGACGGACATTCCATGAGTAGTTTACTCATAGGAGTTTTCATGGACCATGAGTAGACTACTCAAGGCCATGAAAAATCACTGAAAGAAATAAAGAAATGCTTTTCTGGAAGACTTTTCGAGTTATTGTCCCTGATTTGAGTGTCATATAGAAAATCACGGGAAATCTTTCATCAGGCAATCTGTGTGTCGATGAGCGTATCTATGTAAGCTGCATCCCTCTATCTGCATCCGATTAATCCGTTTCTAAAAGCAAAATGATTGTAATGCAAGTCCTCAGAAGATTCGAACTTTAATATTTTCTTGAAGAATAACGGTCGGTTTTATATGCATATTAAAAATAAATAAAAGTTCTAATTAACCAAACTTCAGAATGTTTAATGACTCATTATTTTTAATGTGAAATTTTATTTTATATTTCTGATATGAAATCAAATCTAAAATAAAGATTTTAGTGAATATTTATAAGCATTTTGAAAATTGTGTATAAATTTAATTACTATTAAATTTTATTAGAAAGATTCAAGGAAATATCTAATTATAACCTTTCAAAATAAATCCATGTAATTAGCCAGTCTAGACCTAATTTAATTCAACCTTCGTAAAATAGTGTAAATATAAGGCACCATATTTTTAAGAAAAGATATATTTTTTTGAAGCGTCTAATATAAGGACACCGAATGACATTTTTAAAAAAATATGAAAAAAATATTTTTATATTATACTTTTTTAAAAAATATTTTTATAAAATCTCATTTTTAAAAAAAATATAATATAAAATTTTTATAACAACGAATATCGTTTAAAAAAAAAAAGATCCGTTGTTATAAAATATAATGCAAAAAAAATAATAAGATATAAAAATGTAAAAAATGTATAATAATGTGTTATAAAAATAATAAATGTATAATAATAAGATATAATGTAAAAAGTGAAGTTTTTGTCAATGAGTAACAATAAGTTCAATAAATTTATGATGTTGTTGTGGCTGATCCTCAATGTCCGGCAGCATGGGACGGACATCCCATGATCTCTACTCATGGATGGAAGGAAGGTCGTGATGGAGCACCCGTAGGTAGAAGTGTGACTTAGTTCCGAGTCGCTGAAGGAGGAAGGCAGTGACTTGGGAGGACCCTTTAGGGGATTACACCATGTTGCGTACTTCCGTGTGGTAGTCCGACTAATCCCGAGGCAAGATGCTGAACATCAGAAACAACCTCGAATTTCCTCGCTTTGAAACAGTGTTTACAAGGATTGAACCTCAGCCCTAATGCTCTGCGAATACGTTACCACGGAGTCACGGGCCGAGTTCAATAAATTTATAAGCTTTATGCTTTTCAGAAAATAATCATTAAGGAAGATTTGTGTAGTCAAATTTCATATGAAAATTTCAATAGTTGATAATTTATTTTAAAATATTTTCAAAAATTTACAGTTTAATAACATGCTTTAATTGACTATAAATAAATGGATCCAATTATTGTAACATTTAAATTGTTTCGCTTATTAAATGGTTTGAAATAATAAGTATTAGATCAGGGATGGTTAACCCAAATGATCTTGCGGGTCACTTTGAAATGAATCATAATTCTGCGGGCCGCAAATAAAATTATATATCACCATATTAGATTTAGACCCACAATAGACATTTTATATTCATATTACAATCTGTTATATTGGATGTTCCAAGAATGAGCGCATAATGAGTTCGCAGAATATAATTTAATTATTCTGTGAACTCATAAATAAAATAAGCAATATCTGTCATATACTCGCAAGTATTATTTTACAATGAAAGTTAATTTTTTTCTCATAATTTCGGCATTTAATTTTTTGAATATATGAATGCACACATAATGTATTTTTTTTAATGCATTGGCTTTCACTACTTTAGCCATTATAAAATAAATATATTATGTAAAAGTGTGTTCAAGGTGGGCTGTGGGTTGGCCACCCCTTACTAGAGGGACATAACTGACAGAAATCATTTTATTTATTGATAACGATTCATGTTGTAAAGAGAGAATTTCTGTGCGTTTGCAAGTTCAAAAGTATTTGAAACTCTGTTGTTGTTTCTTATCCCACTTGGTAGATATCTAATCTAGACCATAGCCCACGAACCCGCATGGACTCATGGTTGAAGGGAAGGAAGCAGCTTCTGGTGTGACGGAGCACCCGCAGGCGAAGTCTGACTTTTTTTTCGTGACACCCTACAGTCATATGAGATCAGGACCTACGGTTTTAATTTGAGGATTAAACCCTACAAACATCCATGGCACCGCCGGAACTCGAACCCGAAACCTGTGGTACTGAGCGCCAGAGCGCCAGCCACTCATTCAGGCACCTTTTTGAAACTCTTTTCACAGCATAATTCTCCGGGTTCCTCGATTCTGTCCACATTTCTATAAATAGAAACACTTTTTTGGAATATGATATAAGGGATGGGAGGGGGGGATAATTCGATGGGACAACAGCGATCGAAAATATCCCTAAATAATAAAAGGAGTGAGGGTGGGGGGTTGAGTATGAAGAACCAACAATAAAAGAAAGGCAG